>VDFB02286640.1:0-29233 GCA_007258455.2 Sequoia sempervirens
AAGGTTTGCCAAAGGCGATTGAAAATACACAGACATAATGGACAACTACATTGCAATCCATAATCGTGTTCACCAATGTTGATCGATGGCCACGAAAACTCAAACATTGAAATTAGATTATTATCAAATGAATAATCCTTCCATGTTCTTATTGAGTTAGTTTATTTATCAAATTGAATAGGAATATATAAATATGTGGAGTATTGAATATGTTTTTAAGTTCATTACATGGAATTGTGTTGGCAGATCTAGGTTTACTAAGAGTAACATTCTCTACAAAACCCATTTATCCCATTTTCATAAAAAGATTCAAAAAAGTTGCCTCTGTTACCTCTATTGCTTGTACTTTTTAAAAAAAATATATCTTTTTCAAAAAGAAGTTTTTTTTTTAAAAAATGGACGATTTGGGTCCTTTTAGCAGATGAACACCTATAAAACCCATATTTTCGATTTTCCAAAAAAAATTGTTTTGTACATTCTATTTTTTAGGGGTTCTTGCATGCTAGTGAAAGATTAGTTTTTCGAAATAAGGACGATTTGGGTTTACTCAAAATGACATTCTCTACAAAACCCATTTTATCCCATTCTCTACTACTACTTTTAAAAGAAAAATATATTTTTCAAAAAATGGACGATTTGCATCTCTTTAGCACATAAACACCTATAAAACCCATATTTTTTTATTTTCAAAACAAAAAGTTTCGTAGATTCTATAAAAAACCATATAAAAACCACTTTTCAATTTTCCAAAAAAAGAAAGTTTTGTAGATACTATTTTTGAGGGGTTCTTGCATATTCGTGAAAAATTAGTTTTTCGAAAAAAGGATGATCTAGGTCTACTTAAAACGACATTCTCTACAAAACCCATTTCTTAGATTTTTCATAAAAGATTCAAAAATTTGCCTCTGTGCCTCCACTGCTTCCACTTTTTCAAAATCACAACTCAACAAGAGTAGAGTTTGGTTTTAGAAAATATAAAATAAACGTATAGAATGGACAACTATAGTGCAATCCACAAATCATACTCAACAAAGTTGATGGATGGCCCACAAAAATTCAAACTAGAGTAGTTTCCTAAATGCGGCCATAACTCAACAAAAAATGAAGGTTCATGAAAGGCAATAGAAAATACACGTATAGATTGGACAACTACAATGCAATCCACAATCGTAGTCACCAAAGTTGATCAATGGCCCACGAAAACTCAAATACGAGCAGTTTCCTATGTACAGTTATAACTCAATGAAAATTGAAGGTTCGTAAAAGGTAATTGAAAATACGCATATAAAATGCACAAGTACTGTGCAATCCACAGTCGTAGTCACCAATTTTCATCAATGCCACACGAAAACTCAAATACGAGACAGTTCCCAAGTGCGGTGATAACTCAACAAAAAATAAAGGTTCACGAAAGGCGATATAAAATACGTGTATACAATGCACAACCATAGTGTATTCCACAATAGTAGTGACAAAAGTTGATCAATGGCCCATGAAATCTCAAACATGAGGGCTTTCCTAAATGCGGCTATAAAAAAAACTAAAAATATGCGTACATAATGCACAACTATAGTACAATCCACAATCGTACCAAAGTTGATCGATGGCTCATAAAAATTGAAACACGAGCGGTTTCCTAAATGCGGCTATAGCTGAACAAAAATTGAAGGTTTGCGAAAGGCGATACAAAATACGTATATAGAATTCACAATAACAGTGAATCCACAATCGTAGTCACCAAAGTTGATTGATGGCCCACGAAAACTAAAGCACGAGCATTTTCCTAAATGCTGCTATAACTCTCCAAAAAGTGAAGGTTAGCGAAGGGCAATTAAAAATATGCATACATAATGCACAACTACAGTGCAATCCACAATCGTAGTCACCAAAGTTGATTGATGGCCCACAAAAACTCAAACACAAGGCATTTGCTAAATGCAGCTATAACTCAACGAAAAATAAAGGTTTGTGAAAGGCGATAGAAAATACGCTTACAGATTGGACAACTATAGTGGAATCCACAATTGTAGTCACCAAAGTTGATCGATGGCCCACGAAAACTCAAACACGAGCGGTTTCCTAAGTGCAGATATAATTCGACAAAAAATGAAGGTTCGCAAAAGGTGATAGAAAATACACATATAGGCATCAGTATAGTGTAACCCACTATTATAGTCACACAAAGTTGGTTGATGGTCCATGAAAAGTCAAACAAAATCATTTTCTTAAATGCGGCTATAACTCAACAAAAAATAAAGGTTCGTGAAAGGCGATTCAAAATATGCTTGCAAAATGCACAACTACAACTATAGTGTAATCTACAATCATAGTCACCAAAGTTTATGAATGGCCCACAAAAACTCCAAAACGAGTGTTTTTGAAAATACAGCTATAACTCAAAAAAAAATGAAGGTTCATGAATGGTGATTAGAAATATCTGTACATAATGGACCACTACACTACAATCCACAATCGTAGTCAACAAAGTTGATCAATGGCCCACAAAAACTCAAACATGAGCGGTTTCCTAAATGTAGCTATAACCCAACAAAAAATGGAGGTTCATGAAAGGCGATAGAAACTAGGGATATAGAATGCACGTCTATATTGTAATCCACAAGCATAGTCACCAAAGTTGATCGATGGCCCGCAAAAAGTCAAACTCAAGTGGTTTATTCATTACGGCTATAACTCAACAAAAACTAAAGTTTCTCAAAATGCGATAGAAAATACGAGTACATAATGGACAATTATAGTGCAATCCACAATCGTAGTCACCGAAGTTGATCAATGGCCCACAAAAACTCAAACACGAGCGGTTTTTGAAGTGCGGCTATAACTTAATGAAAAATGAAGGTTCGCAAAAAGTGGTAGAAAATACATGTATAGAATGCGAAAATACAATGTAATCCACAATCGTAGTAACCTAAGTTGATCGATGGCCCACGAAACCTCAAATACGAGCATTTTCCTAAATAAGTCTATAACTTAACAAATAATGAATGTTCATGAAAGGCGATTAAAAATATGCGTACAGAATGGATAACTAAAATACAATCGACAATCGTAGTTAACAAATTTAATCAATGGCCCACAAAAAGTTGTACATGAAAGGTTTCCTAAATGCGGCTATAACTAAACAAAAAATGAATGTTCACGAAAGGCAACAGAAAATACGTGTATAGAATGCACAACTACAGTGTAATCCACAAGTGTAGTCACCAAAGTTGATAGATGGCCAACGAAAACTGAAACACGGGCGGTTTCCTAAATGCGGCTATAACTCAATAACAAATTAAGGTTCGTGAAGGGCGATAGAAAATATATGTATAGAATGGACAACTATAGTGCAATCCACAATTGTAGTCTCCAAAGTTGATCAATGGCCCACGAGAACTCAAACATGAGTGGTTTCGTAAGTGCAGCTATAACTCAACAAAAAATGAAGGTTCACAAAAAGTGATAGAAAATACACGTATAAAATGCACACATACATTGTAATCCACAGGCATAGTCACCAAAGTTGATTGATAGCCCACAAAAGCACAAACTCAAGCAATTTCCTAAATGCGGCTATAACTGAACAAAAAATGAAGGTTCTTGCAAAAGGCGATAGGAAATATACGTAGAGAATGGACAACTACAGTGTGATCCACAATCGTAGTCACTAAAGTTTACCGATGGCCCACGAAATCTCAAACACGAGCTGTTTCCTAAGCAGAGCTATAACTCAACAAAAAATGAAGATTTACGAAATGCAATAGAATATAAGCATATAGAATTTATAACTCCATTGTAATCCACAATCGTAGTCACCAAATTTGATCGATGGCCGAAAAAATCTCAAACACGAACAGTTTCCTAAATGCAGCTATAACTCAACAAAAAATGAAGGTTTGTGAAAGGCGATAGAAAATTCACGTATAGAACGTAAAACTATAGTGTAATGCACAAGTGTAGTCACAAAAGTTGATCGATGGCCTACGAAAACTCAAACTCGAGGAGTTTCCAAAATGCGTCTATAACTAAAATAAAAATGAAGCTTTGCGAAAGGGAATAGAAAATAAACATATAGAATGGACAACTATTGTACAATCCAAAATTGTAGTCACCAAGGTTGATTGATCACCCATGAAAAACTCAAACACGAGTGGTTTCCTAAGTGCGGCTATATCTCAACGAAAAATGAAGTTTCCGAAAGGCGATAGAAATTATGCCTATAGAATGCACAACAACACTATAATGCACTATCATAGTCACCAAAGTTGATCGATGGCCCACAAAAACTCAAACATGAGGGGTTTTCCTAAATCTAGCTATAACTCAACAAAAAATGAACGATCGTGAAAGGCTATTCAAAATATGCATATAGAAGGCAGAACTATAGTGTAATCCACAAGCGTCGTCACCAAAGTTGATCATCAATGGCCCACGAAAACTCAAACATGAGTGGTTTCCTAAATGCGGATATAACTCAGCATAAAATGAAGGTTCGCGAAAGGCGATAGAAAATACATGTACAAAATTTACAAATATAGTCCAATCCACAATTGTAGTCACCAAAGTTGATCGATGTTCCACGAAAACTCAAACAAGGGAGATTTCCTAAATACACAACAACTGAACGAAAAATGAAGACCCATGAAATGCAATACAAAATACACGTACAGATTAGACAACAATAGTCCAATCCACAATCATAGTCACCAAAGTTGATCGATGGTCCGTAAAAACTTAAATACGAGCGATTTCCTAAATACGGCTATAACTCAACAATAAGTGACGGTTTGTGAAAAGTGATTAAAAATATTCCTACATAATGGACAACTACAGTACAATCCACAATCATAGTCACCAAAGTTGATTGTTGGCCCATGAAAACTCAAACTCGATCGGTTTCCTCAATGCGCCTATAACTCAACAAAAAATTGAAGGTTCGCAAAAGACGATAGAAAATACATGTACATAATGGATAACTATAGTGCAATCCACAATTGTAGTCACCAAAGTTGATCGATGGCCCATGATAAACTAAAACACAAGCGGTTTCCTAAGTGCAGCTATAACTCAATGAAAAATGAAGGTTCGCAAAATGCCATAGAAAATACTCGTATACAATGCACAACTACAGTGTAATCCACAATCGTAGTCAACAAAGTTGATCGACAGCCCACGAAAACTTAAACACGAGCATTTTTTTAAATGCGGCTATAACTGAACGAAAAATGAAGGTTCGTGAAAGGAAATGAAAAGTATGCTTACAAAATGCACAACTATTGTACAATCCACAATCGTAGTAACCAAAGTTGATTCATGGCCCACAAAAACTCAAACAAAAGCGGTTTCCTAAATGCGGCTATAACTCAATAGAAAATGAAGGTTTGTGAAAGGTGATAGGAAATACATGTATAGATTGGTTAACTATAGTGTAATCGACAATGGTAGTAAGCAAAGTTGATTGATGGCTCACAAAAATTGAAGGTTCATGAAAGGCAATAGAAAATACGTGTATAGAATGCACAACTATAGTGTAATCCACAAGCGTAGTCACCAATGTTGATTGATGGCCCACAAAAACTAAAACACGAGTGGTTTCTTAAATACAACTATAACTATACAAAAAAAGAAAGTTTGTGAAAAGCGATTAAAAATATACGTACAAAATGCAAAACTACAGTACAATCCACAATCGTAGTAACCAAAGTTGATCGATGTCCTAGGAAAACTCAAAATTGAGTGATTTCCTAACTGCGGCTATCACTCCATAAAAAATGAAGGTTCATGAAAGGAAATTTAAAATTTGCTTACTAAATACAAAACTATAATACAATCCACAATCGTGGTCACCAAAGTTGAGTTATTTCCCAAGAAAAGTCAAAGAGGAGTGGTTCCTAAATGCGGCTATCGCTCATAGAAAATGAAGGTTTTTGAAATGCGGTAGAAAATATTCGTATAGAATGCACAAATATAGTGTAATCCACAAGCGTAGTCACCAAAGTTGATCGATTGTCCATGACAACTCAAACTCGAGTGGTTTCCTAAATGTAGCTATAATTCAAAAAAAGTGAAGGTTCCCAAAAAGCAATAGAAAATACATGTACAAAATGGACAACTACAGTGCAATCCACAATTGTAGTCTGATGATCGTGTACAGCTCAAAACACGAGAGCATTCATAAATATGGCTATAACCAACAAAAATGAAAAGGTTAATGGCGAGAAAAATATAGTACAAATGCTGGGTATTGATCCACAATGCCAAGTCTCAAAAGTTCATTGATGGCCTAAAAACTCAAACATGAGGCGGTTTCTAGTTCTTTGACTATAAATGAACAAAAATAATTCATGAAGAAGATGAAAATCGCCTATATCACAATCGTAGTCACAATGTTGATCGATGGCTTAAAACTCAAACATGAGGTTTCATAAATGTGGCTATAACTTAGCAAAAAATGAAGGTTCGTGAAAGGCAAGAAAAAATATGCGTACAAAATGCACAACTACAATACAATCCACAATTGTAGTCTCCAAAGTTCATTGATGGCCCACAAAAACTCAAAGATGAGCGGTTTTCTAATTGCGGGTATAACTAAACAAAAAAGGTTCAGGGAAGAAGATAGAAAATATGTGTATAGAAATGGACAACTACAGGGTAATCGACAAGCGTACTCATCAACGTTGATAGATGGCCCACAAAAACTCAAACTCGAGCGGTTTCCTAAATGCGGCTATAACTCAACAAAAATTGAAGGTTCGTGAAAGGCGATTATAAATATCCATAAAAAATGCACAACTATAGTACAATCCACAAATGTAGTCACCAAACTTGATCGATGGCCCCAAAAAAATCAAACATGAGCGGTTTCCTAAATGCGGCTACAACTCAACAAAAAATGAAGGTTCATGAAAGGCGATAGAAACCTTCATGTTTGAGTATTCATTAGCCATCGACCAACTTTGGTGACTACGCTTGTGGATTACACTGTAGTTGTACATTTTATACGCGTTGTTTCTATCGCCTTTCATGAACGTTCATTGTTTGTTGAGTTATAGCCGCATTTAGCAAACCGTTCTTATTTGAGTTTTTGTGAGCCATTGATCAACTTTGGTGACTACGTTTGTGGATTTTCATGTAGTTGTACATTATGTATGGATATTTTTAATCGCCTTTCACGATCTTTCAATTTTTTGAGTTACAGCCACATCTAGGAAAAAAATCGTTTTTGAGTTTTAGTGGGCCATCGATCAATTTTGGTAACTACGATGGTGTATTACACTATAGTTTTGCATTCTATACGAGTATTTCTATCGTCTTTAGCGAACCTTCATTTTTCTTTGAGTCATAGCCACATTTAGGAACTGCTCATGTTTGAGTTTTCGTTTGCCATCGATCAACTTTGGTGACTACGATTGTGGATTGCACTATAGTTGTCTATCTTTTTTCAAAAACAAATAATTTTAGAAAACGGACAATCCTGGTCTCTTTAGCACACGAGCACCTATAAAATCCATATTTTGATTTTCCCTAATAAAAATTGGTTCGTAGATTCTATTATTGAGGGTCTCTTGCATGTTGGTGAAAAAATGGATATTTTTAAAAAGGATGGTTTGGGTTTACTAAGAACAACATTTTCTACAAATTCCATTTCTCAAATTTTTAATAAAAGATTCAAAAAATTTGCCTCTATTACCTCTACTGCATCTACTTTCAAAAAAATCTATCTTTTTCAAGAACAAATAATTTCAAAAAACGGATGATTTGGGTCTCTTTAGCACACGAGCACCTATAAAACCCATATTTTAAATTTTCCCAAAAACAAAAAAATAGTAGATTCTATTTTTGAGGATTTCTTGCATGTTGGTGAAAAATTAATTTTTCGAAGGAAGAACGATTTGTATTTACATAGAATGACATTCTCTACAAAACCCATTTCTCATATTTTTCATAAAAAAATTCAAAAAAATTGCTTATGCTCTACTGCTTCTACTTTTCAAAAAAAATTATCTTTTCAAAAACAACATATTTTTTCAAAAAATGGACGATTTGAATCTCTTCAACACACCAGTACCTATAAAACCCATATTTTAGATTTTCCCAAACAAAATTGTTTCGTAGATTCATTTTGAGGGTTCATAAAAGATTAAAAAAATTTACTTATCTATTACTTCTACTTTTCAAAAAAGTCTATCTTTTTCAAAAACTTATTTTAAAAAAAACATATGATCTGAATGTCTTTAGCTATCGAGTACCTATAAAACCCATATTTTTTATTTTCCCAAAAAAATTGTTTCTTAGATTCTATTTTTGAGGGGTTCTTGCATTTTGGTGAAATATTAGTTTTTCGAAAAAAGGACGATATGGGTCTACTCTCAATGACCTCTATTTACCTCTATTACCTCTATTGCTTCTACATTCTCAAGAATAACTTATTATTTCAGAACACGGATGATCTGGGTTTTTTAAGCACATGAGCACCTATAAAAAGCAAATTTCGATTTTCCCAAAAATAATTGTTTTGTAGTTTCTATTTTTGAGGGGTTCTTGGATGTTGTTGAAAAACTATTTTTTCAAAAAAATGACAATCCAAGTCTACTTAGAACGACATTATCTACAAAACCCATTTCTTAGATTTTTCATAAAAAGATTGAAAAAAATTGTTTTTGTTACCTCTACTGCTTCTACCTTTCAAAAAAATTGATCTTTTTCAAGAACTTATTTTTTCAAAAAACAAACGATATGGGTCTCTTTAGCTTACGAGCACCTATAAAACTCATATTTTTTGATTTTCGCAAAAATAATTGTTTTGTAGATTCTATTTTTGAGGGGTTCTTGAATGTTGATGAAAATTTAGTTGTTTGAAAAAAGGACAAACTAGGTCTACTAAGAATGACATTCTCTAGAAAACCCAATTCTCAGATTTTTTATAAAAAGATTCAAAAAAATCGCCTATGTTACCTCTACTGCTTCTACTTTTTAAAAAAATCTATCATTTAAAAAAAAAACAACTTATTTTTTCAAAAAATAGACAATCTGTGTTACTTTAGCTCTCGAGCACCTATAAAACCCATATTTTCGATTTTCACAAAAAATATTGTTTCGAAAATTCTATTTTTGAGAGGTTCTTGCATGTTGGTGAAAAATTAGTTTTTCGAAAAAAAAGACGATTTGGGTCTACTTAGAACGACATTCTCTACAAAACCCATTTCTTAGATTTTTCATAAAAAGATTCAAAAATTTTACCTCTGTTACATTGCTTTTACTTTGAAAACAAATCTATCTTTTTAAAGAATAACTTATATTTTTTTAAAACGGACGACCTAGGCTTTTTTAAAAACCATATTTCGATTTTCCCAAAAAAAATGGTTTCGTAGATTCTATTTTTGAGGGGTTCTTGCAACTTGTTGAAAAATTAGTTTTTCGAAAAAAGGCCAATCTGGGTCTACTCAGTTTGACAATCTAAACCAAACCCATTCTTAGATTTTCATAAAATATTCAAAAATTTGCCTACATTACCCTCCATTGCTTCTTTACAAAAATTCTATCTTTTTCAAAAACAACTTATTTTTTAAAAAACTGGACGATCTGGATCTCTTGAGCACACGAGTACCTATAAAACCCATATTTTTTATTTTCCAAAAAAAATGTTTCATATATTATATTTTTGACGGGTTCTTGCATCTTGGTGAAATATTAGATTTTCGAAAAAAGGATGATCTCGGTGTACTCAAAATGACATTCTCTAGATATCCCATTTATCCCATTTTTCATAAAAAGATTCAAAAAAATTGCCTCTGTTACCTTTACTTCTACTTTTCAAAAATAAAATATCTTTTCAAGAAGTTGTTTTCAAATATCGATGTCTAGGTCTCACGCAGGGTGCCTAGCTTCCTATAAAACCCATATTTTTTTATTTTCAAATAAATAGGTTCGTAAATTCCTATTTTTGAGGAGTTCTTCAATATTTAGTGAAAAAATTAGTTTTTAGAAAAAATGGCAATCACAGGTCTTCTTGGAATGACATTCACTACAAAACCTGTTTATTATATTTTTCTTAAAAGATTGTCAACACTCAAATATAGTGGTTTTCCTAAATGCGGCTATAACTCTTAACAAAACTAAAGTTTCCCAAAAGGAGATGAAAATAAAATACTGATTGGACGTGCGGTGCAATCCAAATCATTTTCACCAAGTGATCAGTACTTTAGCATAACTAAACATGGCGGTTTCTAAATACTATTTTGCTGTTAAAAATATAAAGGTTCACGGAGGAACGATGAAAATACTCATATAAATGCTGCTTTCAACCGAACATAATCCAAGTGCAGTCACCAAAGTTGATCGATGGCCATGCAAACTAAAACTTCGGCGATTTCCTATACGTACAAACTGGACAACTACAGTGCAATCCACGATCGTAGTCACAAAGTTGATCGATCGCCCACGAAAACTCAAACACCAGCAGTTTCCTAACTGGAACTATAAGTCAATGAAAATTGAAGGTTGATGAAAGGCGATAGAAAATAAGCATATAGAATGCATAACTACAGTGTAATCCACAATCGTAGTCACCAAAGTTGATTGATGGGCCACAAAAATTCAAAAACAAGCATTTTCCTAAACGCACTTATAACTCAACAAAAAATGAAGGTTTGCGAAAGGCGATAGAAAATTAGTGTTCATAATGCATAAATACAATGCAATCCACAATCGTAGTCACAGAAGTTGAACGATGGTCCACGAAAACTCAAACATGAGGAGTTTCCAAACTGCGGCTATAACTCAACAAAAAATGAACGTTTGCGGAAGGTGATAGAAAATACGTGTATAGAATGAACAACTATAGTGTAATCCACAATCGTAGTCACCAAAGTTGATCAATGGCCAACAAAAACTCAAACATGAGCGATTTCCTAAGTGCGGGTATAACTCAACAAAAAATTAAGGTTTGTGAAAGGCAATAGAAAATAAGTTTATATAATGCACAACTACAGAGTCCACAAGCGTAGTTACCAAAGTTGATAGATGGCCACGAAAACTGAAACACAGGCGGTTTCCTAAATGCGGCTATAACTCAACAAAAAATGAAGGTTCGTGAAGGGCAATGAAAAATATGTGTACAGAATGGACAACTACAATGCAATCCACAGTTGTAGTCACCAAAGTTGATCAATGGCCCACGAGCACTCAAACATGATTGGTTGTGTAAGTGTAGCTATAACTCAACGAAAAGAAAACGTTAATGAAAAGCAATAGAAAATACATGTATAGAATGCACACATACATTGTAATCCACATGCATAGTCACCAAAGTTGATCGATGGCCCACAAAAGCTCAAACTGAAGCAATTTCCTAAATGCGGCTATAACTGAACAAAAAATGAAGGTTCTCGTAGAAAGCGGTAGGAAATACACGTAGAGAATGGACAACTACAGTGCGATCCACAATCGTAGTCACGAAAGTTGACCGATGGTCCACGAAATCTCAAACAAGAGCTGTTTCCTAAGCAGGGCTATAACTCAACAAAAAATGAAGATTTACAAAACGCGATAGAATATAAGTGTATAGAATGCATAACTCCACTGTAATCCATAATCGTAGTAACCAAATTTGATCGATGGCCCACGAAATCTCAAACACGAGCAGTTTCCTAAATGCAGCTATAACTCAACAAAAAAAGAAGGTTTGTGAATGGCGATAAAAAATACGCGTATAGAATGTAAAACTATACTGTAATCCACAAGTTTAGTCACCAAAGTTTATCAATGGCCCATGAAAACTCAAACTCGAGCAGTTTCCAAAATGCGACTATAACTCAACAAAAAATGAAGCTTAGTGTAAGGCAATAGAAAATACACATATAAAATGGACAACTATTGTGCAATCCAGAATTGTGGTCACCAAAGTTGATTGATCACCCATGAAAAACTCAAACACGAGCGGTTTCCTAAGTGCGGCTATATCTCAACGAAAAATGAAGATTCACAAAAGGCAATAGAAATTATGCCTATAGAATGCACAACAACACTGTAATGCACTATCACAGTCACCAAAGTTGATCGATCAGCCACGAAAACTCAAACACGAGGAGGTTCCTAAGTGTGGCTATAATTCAACAAAAACTGAAGGATCGTGAAAGGCTATTAAAAATATGCGTATAGAATGCAGAACTATAGTGTAATCCACAAGCGTAGTCCACAAAGTTGATCATCAATGGCCCACGAAAACTCAAACATAAGCGGTTTCCTAAATGTGGCTATAACTCAACATAAAATGAAGGTTCATGAATGGCGATCGAAAATACATGTACAAAATTTACAAATACAGTCCAATCCACAATTGTAGTCACCAAAGTTATTCGATGTTCCATGAAAACTCAAACAAGAGTGATTTCCTAAATAAATCTACAAGTCAATGAAAAATGAAGGCATTAGAAAATACTCGTATAGATTGGACAACAACAGTCCAATCCACAATCATAGTCACCAAAGTTGATCAATGGCCCATGAAAACTTAAATATAAGCGATTTCCTAAATACAGCTATAATTCTAAAAAATGTCAGTTTGTGAAAAGTGATTAAAAATATGCCCACATAATGGACAACTACAGTACAATCCAATATCATAGTCACCAAAGTTGATTGTTGGCCCATGAAAACTTAAACTCCATCGGTTTGCTAAATGTGCCTATAACTCAACAATAAATTAAGGTTTGCGAAAAACGATAGAAAATACATGTACAAAATGGATAACTATAGTGCAATCCACAATGGTAGTCACCAAAGTTGATCGATGGCCCATGATAAACTAAAACACAAGCGGTTTCCTAAGTGCGGCTATAACTCAATGAAAAATGAAGGTTGGCGAAATGCGATAGAAAATACGCGTATAGAATGCACAACTATAGTGTAATCCACAATCGTAGTCACCAAAGTTGATCGATAGCCCACAAAAACTTAAACACGAGCATTTTAATAAATGCAGCTATAACTGAACGAAAAATGAAGGTTCGTGAAAGGAAATGAAAAGTATGCTTAGAAAATGCACAATGATAGTACAATCCACAATCATAGTAACCAAAGTTGATTGATGGCCCACAAAAACTCAAACAAAAGCTGTTTCCTAAATGCAGCTATAACTCAATAGAAAATGAAGGTTTGTGAAAGGTGATAGGAAATACGAATATAGATTGGATAACTATAGTGTAATCGATAATCGTAGTCAGCAAAGTTGATTGATGGCTCACAAAAATTGAATGTTCATGAAAGGCAATAGAAAATACGTGTATAGAAAGCAAAACTATAGTCTAATCCACAAGCGTACTCACCAATGTTGATCGATGGCCCACAAAAACTAAAACATGAGTGGTTTCTTAAATGCGACTATAAATATACAAAAAAGGAAAGTTTGGGAAAGTGATTAAAAATATGTGTATAGAATGCAAAACTACAGTACAATCCACAATCGTAGTAAGCAAAGTTGATCGATGTCCTAGGAAAACTCAAACTTGAGCGATTTCCTAACTGCGGCTATAACTCAATAAAAAATGAAGGTTCGTGAAAGGAAATTTAAAATATGCTTACTGAATGCAGAACTATAGTACAATCCACAATCGTGGTCACCAAAGTTGATTGATTGCCCACAAAAAGTCAAACAGGAGCGGTTTCCTAAATGCAGCTATAACTCAGCAAAAAATGAAGGTTCTCGAAATGTGATAGAAAATACTAGTATAGAATGCACAAACACAGTGTAATCCTTAAGCGTAGTCACCAAAGTTGATTGATTGTCATGAAAGCTCCAAACTTGAGTGGTTTGATGCAGCTATAACTCAGCAAAAATGAAGGTTCTCGAAGGCAATGAAAATACACGTACAAAATGGACAGCTACGGTGCAATCCAGTAAAGTCACCAAAGTTGATCGATGGTATGAAAACTCAAACCACGAGCGGTTTCCTAAGTGCAGCTATAACTTAACGAAAAATCAAGGTTCGCGAGTGGAGATAGAAAATAAGCATATAGAATGCACAACTATAGTGTAATCCATAATCGTAGCCACCAAAGTTGATCGATGGCCCAAAAAGAATCAAACATGAGCGGTTTCCTAAATTTGGCTATAACTCAACAAAAATGAAGGATCACGAAAGGCGATCGAAACCTTCGTGTTTGAGTATTCGTCGGCCATCGATCAACTTTGGTGACTACGCTTGTGGATTACATTGTAGTTGTGCATTTTATATGTGTAGTTTCTATCATCTTTCATGAACATTCATTTTTTGTTGAGTTATAGCCGCATTTAGGAAACTGTTCTTGTTTGAGTTTTTGTGGGCCATCAGTCAACTTTGGTGAATACGTTTGTAGATTTTCATATAGTTGTACATGTATGGATATTTTAAATCGCCTTTCACGAACCCTAAGTTTTGTTTGAGTTATACCCACATTTAGGAAAACGATCGTGTTTGAGTTTTAGTGGGACATCGATCAATTTTGGTAACTATGATTGTGGATTACACTATAGTTGTGCATTCGATATGCTTATTTTCTATCTCCATTCGCGGACCTTGATTTTTCGTTAAGTTATAGCTGCACTTAGGAAATCGCTCATGTTTGAGTTTTTGTGGGCCATCGATCAACTTTGGTGACTATAATTGTGGATTGCACTATAGTTGTCTATCTTTTTTCAAAAACAAATAATTTCAGAAAATGGACAATTTGGGTTTATTTAGCATACGAGCACCTATAAAACCCATATTTTGATTTTCCCTAATAAAAATTGGTTCATAGATTCTATTATTAAGGGTCTCTTGCATGTTGGTGAAAAATTAGTTTTTTTAAAAAATGACGATTTGGGTTTTACTAAGAACTACATTCTCTACAAAATCCATTTCTTAAATTTTTAATAAAAGATTCAAAAATGTTGCCTTTGTTACCTCTACTGCATCTATTTTCAAAAAAATCTATCTTTTTCAAAAACAAATAATTTCAGAAAATGAATGATTTGGGTCTCTTTAGCACACGAACACCTATAAAACCGATATTTTTATTTTTTCAAAAAAAAATTTGTTTTAAATGGATTCTATTTTTTGAAGTTTCTTGCATGTTGAAGAAAATTAGTTTTAGAAAAGTGCGATTTGGAGTGTATTGATGACATTCTCTAAAAACCATTTCAGTTTTCATAAAAAATTCAAAAGAATTTTAACCTCTATTGCTTCTACTTTTAGAAAATATATGCTTTCAAAAACAACATATTTTTCAAAATGGATAAATCTAAAATCTCAAAACCCATATTTTCAATTTTCCCAAAAAAATTTGTTGCGTAGATTCTATTTTTTAGGGGTTTTTGCATGTTGGTGAAAAATTAGTTTTTCGAAAAAGGTACGATCTGGGTCTATTCAGAACGACATTTTATACAAAACCCATTTTTCATATTTTTCATAACAAGATTCAAAAAATTTGCCTCTTACCTCTACTACTTGTACTTTTCAAAAAACTCTTTCTTTCTCAAAAACTTATTTAAAAAAAAAACAGACGATCTTAGCATGTCTTTAGCATTCAAGTACCTATAAAACCCATATTTTTTTATTTTCCCAAAAAAATTGTTTCGTAGATTCTATTATTGATGGGTTCTTGCATGTTGGTGAAATATTAGTTTTTCGAAAAAAGGACTATTTGGGTGTACTCACAACGACATTCTCTACAAATCGCATTTCTTAAATTTTTCATAAAAAGATTCAAAATAATTGTATCTTTTTTAAGAATAACTTATTTTTTCAGAAAACTGATTATCACGCTACGTCACTTTAGTACACGAGCACTTATAAAAACCATATTTCAATTTTCCGAAAAATAATTGTTTCGTAGATTCAATTTTTGAGGGGTTTTTAGAAGTTGTTGAAAGATTATTTTTTCGATAAAAGGACGATCTGGGTCTACTCATAACGACATTATCTATGAAACCCATATTTTTTTATTTTCCCAAAAATAATTGATTTGTAGATTCTATTTTTGAGGCATTCTTGAATGTTGATGAAAAATTAGTTGTTTGAGAAATTGACAAACTAGGTCTACTAAGAACGACATTCTCTACAAAACCCATTTCTTAGATTTTTCATAAAAAGATTCAAAAAAATCACCTTTGTTACCTCTACTGCTTCTACTTTTCAAAAAAATCTATCATTTTCAAGAAAACCAACTTATTTTTTCAAAAAATAGACAATTTGTGTCTCTTTACCTCCCGAGCACCTATAAAACCCATATTTTTTATTTTCCAAAAAAAATTGTTTAAAGAATATATTTTGAGGAGGTTCTTGCATGTTGGTGAAAATTAATTTTTTTGAAAAAAAAGCAGTTGGGATTATATAGAAGACATTCTCTACAAAACCCATTTCTTAGATTTTTTATAAAAAGATTCAAATTCTTTGTCTTTGTTGTGTAACTCTACTGCTTCTACTTTTCAAAAAAGTCTATCCTTTTAAGGAATAACTTATTTTTTCAAAAAGCAGACAAATGAGTTTTAAAACCATATTCGATTTTCAAAAGATTTCATAGATTCTCTTTTTGAGGGGTTCTTGAAAGTTATTGAAATATTCATTTTTTTTAAAAAGGACGATCTGGATCTACTCAGTTTGACAATCTCTAAAAAACCCATTTCTTAGATTTTTCATAAAAAGATTCAAAAAATTTGCCTCTGTTACCTCCATTGCTTCTTTTTAAACAAATCTATCTTTTTCAAGAACAACTTATTTTTTCAAAAACTGGATGATCTAGGTCTCTTAAGCACACGAGTACCTATAAAACCCATATTTTTTATTTTCCCAGAAAAAAATGTTTGGTAGATTATATTTTTGAGGGGTTCTTGCATGTTGGTGAAATATTAGATTTTCAAAAAAAGGACGATTCTCGGTGTACTCAAAATGACATTCTCTAGATAACCCATTTATCCCATTTTTCATAAAAAGATTCAAAAAAATTGCCTCTGTTACCTTTACTGCTTCTACTTTTCAAAAAAATATATCTTTTTCAAGAAGAAGTTATTTTTTTAAAAAATGGATGATCCGGGTCTCTTGAGCACACAAACACCTATAAAATCCATATTTTTGATTTTCCAAAAAAAATAGTTTCGTAGATTGTATTTTTGAGGGGTTCTTCAATGTTGGTGAAAAAATAGTTTTTTAGAAAAATGACGATTTGGGTCTTCTCAGAATGACATTCTCTACAAAACCCATTTCTCAGATTTTTCATAAAAAGATTCATCAACACTCAAATATGGGTGGTTTCCTAAATGCGGCTATAACTCAACAAAAAATGAAGGTTCACAAAAGGAAATAGAAAAAATACACGTATAGATTGGACAAGTACAGTGCAATCCACAATCGTAGTCACCAAAGCTGATAGATAGAAAATATGCATACAAAATGGACAACTACAATGCAATCCACGATCGTAGTGACAAAGTTGATGGATGGCCCATGAAAACTCAAACACAAGCGTTTTACTAAACGGATTTATAACTCAACAAAAAATGAAGGTTCGTGAAAGGCGATAGAAAATTAGAGTTCATAATACATAAATATAGTGCAATCCACAATCATAGTCACATAAGTTGAACGATGGTACACGAAAACTCAATCATGAGGAGTTTCCAAAGTGCGGATATAACTCGACAAAAAATGAAGGTTCATGGAAGGCGATAGAAAATACGTGTATAGAATGAACAACTATAGTGTAATCCAAGAGCATAGTCACCAAAGTTGATCGATGGCCTACAAAAACTCAAACACAAGCGATTTTTTAAATGCGGGTATAGCTAAACAAAAAATAAAGGTTCACGAAAGGCAATAGAAAATATGTTTTATATAATGCACAACTACAAAGTAATCCACAAGCATAGTAACCAAAGTTGATCGATGGTCCACGAAAACTCAAACAAGAGCGTTTTCCTAAATGCAGTTATAACTCAACAAAAAATGAAGGTTCGAGAAAGGCGATTAAAAATATGTGTACAAAAAATATACAACTACAGTACAATCCACAATCGTTCTCATGAAAGTTCATTCATTGCCCACAAAAACTCAAACATGAGTGGTTCCCTAAATGCGGCTATAACTCAACTAAAAATGAAAGTTTACAAAAGGCAATAGAAAATACATGTACATAATACACAACTATAGTGTAATACACAATTGAAGTCACCAAAGTTGATCGATGGCCCAAAAAAATTCAAACACGAGCGGTTTCCTAAATGAGGCTATAACTCAAGAAAAAATGAAGGTTTGTGAACGGCAATAAAAAATACGCGTATAAAATGCACAGCTAAAGTGTAATCACCAAAGTTGATCGATGTCCCATGAAAACTTAAACTTGAGCGGTTTCCCAAATGCGGCTATAACTCAAAAAAAAATGAAGGTTTGTGAAAGGTGATAGAAAATACACATAGAGAATGGAGAACTATAGCACAATCCACAATTGTAGTCACGAAAGTTGATCGATGGCCCACGAAAACTCATCGAAAAAATGAAAGTTCAAGAAAGGCGGTAGAAAATACACATGCAAAATGCAAAACTATAGTGTAATCCACAATCATGTCACCAAAGTTGATCGATGGCCCACCAAAATGCAAACATGAGTATTTTCCTAAATATGGCTATAAGCCAACAAAAAATGAAGGATCGTGAAACACGATTAAAAATACGCATAAATAATGCACAACTATAGTGTAATCCACAATCGTAGTCACCAAAATTGATCGATAGCCCACGAAAACGCAAACACGAACATTTTCCTAAATGCGCCTATAACTCAACAAAAAAAGTAGGATCATGAAAGGCGATTAAAAAAATGCGTACAAAATGCACAACTATAGTATAGTCCAAAATTGTAATTACCAAAGTTGATTGATGACCCAAGGAAACTCAAACACGAGCGATTATTTTAATGCTGCCATAACTTAACAAAAAATGAAGGTTCAAGAAAAAGGCGACAGAAAATACACTTATAGAATGCACAATTAAAATGTAATCCACAAACGTAGTCACCAAAGTTGATCAATGGCCTACGAAAACTCAAACATGAGCGTATTCCTATATGCAGCTATAACTCAATAAAAAATCAAGGTTTCCTGAAAGGCGATTCAAAATATGCATACAAAATGTACAACTATAGTACAATCCACAACTGTAGTCACGAAAGTTGATTGAGTACCCACAAAAATTCAAACATGAGTGGTTTCCTAACTGCGGCTATAACACGGCAAAAAAAGAAGATTTGTGAAAGGCAATAGAAATATGTGTTTAGAATGCACAACTATATTGTAATCCACAATCGAACTCACCAAAGTTGATCAATGGCCCACAAAATGTCAAACACGAGTGGTTTCCTAAATGCATATATAATTCACAACTACAGTGCAATGGAAAATCGTAGTCACCAAAGTTGATCGACGGCCCACGAAAACTCAACACATAATCAGTTTCCTAAATGTGGCTGTAACTAAACAAAAAATTAAGGTTCGTGAAAGGCAATAGAAACTAAACGTAGATTGTTGATCAATGGCCAAGGAAAACTCAAACATGAGCGGTTTCCAAAGTGCAGCTATAACTCAACAAAACCTGAAGGTTCGTAAAAGGCGATAGAAAATGCGTAGAATGGACACCTATAGCGCAATCCACAATCGTAGTCACCAAAGTTGATCGACAGCCGACAAAAACTCAAACACGAGCAGTTTCGTAAATGCGGTTGCAAGTCAACAAAAATTTAAGGTTCATCAAGGGTGATAGAAAATACACATACAGAATGGAAAACTACAATGCAATCCACAATCGTACTCACCTAAGTTAATCGATGGCTCACAAAAAATCAAACACGAGCAGTTTCCAAAGTGCAACTATATCTCAACAAAAAATGAAGTTTGGTAAAAGGCAACAGAAAATACGCGTATAGAATGGACACCTATAGTGCAATTCACAATTTTAGTCACCAAAGTTGATTGATGGCCCATGAAAACTCAAACATGACTGGTTTCCTAAATACGGCTATAACTCAATGAAAAATGAAGGTTCCCAAAAGGCGATAGAAAATACACGTACAGATTGGACGACTATAGTGTAATCAACAATCGCAGTCACCAAAGTTGATCAATTGCCTGTGCAAACTCAAACATGGGCTTTTTCCTAAGTGCAGGTATAACTCAATAAAAAATGAAGGTTTGTGAAAAGTGATAGAAAATACGTTTATAGAATGCACAACTATAGTGCAATCCATAATTGTAGTTACCAAAGTTGATCGATGGCCCACGAAAACTAAAACATGAGCGTTTTCCTAAATGTGGCTATAACTTAATAAAAAATGAAGAAGGTTCATGAGGCGATTAAAAATGTCGTAGAAATACAGAACTATGTGGAATCTGTCGTAGTCTGTAACGATCAATGGGCGCATAAAAAGCTCAAACTAAGGTTTCATCGGCTATAACTCAACAAAAGAAGAAGGTTCACCAAAGGTGATAGAAAATACTCAAACACAATGGACAACTACTATGCAATCCACAATCATAGTCACCAAAGTTGATCAATGGACCATAAAAACTCAAACACAAGTGTTTTCCTAAATGCGGCTATAACTCAACAAAAAATGGAGGTTTATGAAAGACCATTAAAAATATAAGTACAAAATACACAACTATAATACAATCCACAATCGTAGACACGAAAGTTGATAGATGGCCCACAAAAAAATAGACATGAGCAATTTCCTAGATGTAGCTATAAGTCAACAGAAAATTAAAGTTCGCAAAAAGCGACAGAAAATACGTGTATAGAATGCACAACTACGGTGTAAACCACAATCGGAGCCCCCAAAGTTGAACAAATTTGACAGACGGCCTATGAAAACTCAACCACGAGCATTGTCACCATAGTTGATTGATGGCCCACAAAAACTCAAACTTAAGTGGTTTCCAAAATGTGGCTATAACTCAACTAAAAATGAAGGTTCGAGACCATCGAAATAAAATACACGTAGAGAATGAACAAATATAGTGCAATCCACAATCATAGTCACCAAAGTTGATCGATGGACCATGAAAACTCAGACACGAGCAATTTCCTAAATGTAGGTATAACTCAATAAAAAATGAAGGTTCGTGAAAGGTGATTAAAAACATGCGTACAGAATGCCCAACTACAGTACAATCCACAATAATAGTTACCAAAGTTGATCGATGGGCCACAAAAAATCAAACATCAGCGGTTTCCTAAATGCGGCTATAACTCAAAAAATAATGAAGGGTCGTGACTGGTGATAGAAATTACACTTATAGAATGCACGACTACATTCTAAACCTAGCGTAGTCCAGAAAACTAAAGCACGAAAGATTTCCTCATTGCAGCTATAATTCAACGAAAAATGAAAGTTCAAGAAAGGAAATAGAACATACGAGTATTGAATGCACAACTATAGTGTAATCCACAATCGTTGTGACCAAAGTTGATCGATGGCCCACGAAAAATCAAACACGAGTGTTTTCCTAAATATGCCTATAATTCAAAAAAAAATGAAGGTTCGTGAAAGGCGATTAAAAATATGCGAACATAATGCACAACTATAGTGTAATCCATAATCGTAGTCCCTAAAGTTAACCAAAGTTGATTCATTGCCTACAAAAACTGAAACACAAGTATTTTGCTAAATGCGGGTATAACTAAGCAAAAAATGAAAGTTCACAAAAAGTGATAGAAAATTCATGTCTAGAATGCACAACTACTATGTAATCCAGAAGCGTAGTCACCTAAGTTGATCGATGGCCCACAAAAGCTCAAACTTGAGCAGTTTCCTAAATGTGGCTATAACTTAACAAAAAAAGAAGGTTTAGGGAAAGCGAAAGAAAATACATAGAGGGAATGGAAAATTACATTGCAATCCACAATCGCAATCACTAAAGTTGATCGATGGACCGCGAAAACTCAAACACGAGAGGTTTCCTAAGTGCAGCTATAACTCAACTAAAAATTAAGGTTCGTGAAGGTGATAGAAAATGTGATTGTAGGACACTTCAGGTATGATCCACAATCATAGTCCTGAGAGTTGATCGTTAGTACAAAAAGCTCAAACGAGTGGTTTCCTAAATGGATATAGTAAATAAAAAGGTTTCTGAGAGCAATGAAAATACAATGAAAATGGACAGCTTCTGATTTTGATCACAATCATAGTCACCAAAGTTGATACGATGACCCCAGCTTTAACCACGATCAGGCTAATAAATTTTGCACCTGCTCAGGAAAATGAAGGTTTGTACCGTGATTAAAATATACGTACAAAATGCACAACTCTGATACAATCCACAATCGTAGTCACCAAAGTTGATCGATAGCCCACAAAAACTCAAACATGAGAAGTTTATTAAATGAGATTAAACTAAAAAAAAAATGAAGTTTTATGAAAGGCGATAGAAAATACGTGGATAGAATGCAGAACTAGAGTTCAATCCACAAGCATAGCCACCAAAGTTGATCGATGGCCCACAAAAACACAAACACAACCGGTTACCTCAATGCGGCAATGGCTCAACAAAAAATGAAGGTCCACGAAAGAAGATAAAAAATATGCATACAAAATGGAAAACTACAGGGCAATCCACAATCGTAGTCACCAAATTTGTTTGATGGCCCACGAAAACTCAAACACGAGCGGTTTCTTGAGTTTGGCTATAAATATACGAAAATTGAACGTTCGTGAAAGGCGATAGAAAATACACAACTACAGTGTAATCAACAATCCTAGTCACCAAAGTTGATCGATGGCCCACAAAAATTCAAATACGTGCGGTTTCCTAAATATGGATATAATTCAACTAAAAATGAAGTTTCGTGGAAGGCGATATAAAATACATGTATAGAATACACAACTACAGTGTAATCCACAAGCGTAGTCACCAAAGTTGATTGATGGCCCACAAAAACTCAAACTCGAGTGGTTTCTTAAATGTGGCTATAACTCAACAAAAAATGAAGGATCATTAAAGGCGATAGAAAATATACATAGAAAATGGACAACTGCAGTTCAATCCATAACTGTAGTCACCAAACTTGATCGATGGCGCATGAAAACTCAAATACGAGTGATTTCGTAAGTGTGGCTATAACTCAATAAAAAATGAAGGTTTGCAAAAGGCTATAGAAAATACTTTTAATGAAAAATATGACAAATGGGTTTTGTAGAGAATGTCATTCTAAGTAGACCTAGATCATCCTCATTTTGAAAAGCTAATTTAAAACAACATGTGAGAACCCCTCAAAAATAGAATCTATGAATTTTTTTTTTTGGGAAAATCGAAATATGGTTTTTGTAGGTGCTCGTGTGGTAAAAGTACCCAAATTGTCCGTTTTTTGAAAAAATAAGTTATTCTTAAGAAAGATAGAGTATTTTGAAAAGTAGAAGCAGTAGAGGTAACAGAGGTAATCTGGGCCATCGATCAACTCTGGTAACTACAATTGTGGATTGTACTGTAGTTGTGTATTCTGTACACATATTTTTAATTGCCTTTCACAAACCTTTTATTTTTTTTGAGTTATAGCCGCAATTATGAAAACGCTCATGTTTGAGTTTTTCGTGGGTCATCGATCAAGTTTGGTGACAACGATTGTGGATTGCACTGTAGTTGTCCACTTTGTATGCGTATCTTCTATCACCTTTCTCGAACCTTCATTTTTTCTTGAGTTATAGCCGCATTGAGGAAACCACATGTCCTTGAGTTTTTTTCAGCCATCGATCATCTTTGGTGACTACGCTTGTGGATTAAACTATAGTTGTGCATTCTATACGCATATTTTCTATCCCATTTCGTGAACCTTCATTTTTTGTTTAGTATATAGTCGCATTTAGGAAATTACTCATGTTTGACTTTTCGTGGACCATTGTTTGACTTTGTTAACTATGATTGTGGATTGCACTGTAGTTGTGCATTATGAAAGCTAATTTTCTATCGCATTTCGTGAACCTTAATTTTTTGTTGAGTTAAAGCCGCATTTAGAAAAAACACTTGTGTTTGAGTTTTCGTGGGCTATCGTCCTTTAGTGACTGCTGATGAATTCCATTGTGTGAAACCCACATGTGTCATAACCTTTTGGCGAACCTTTAATTTCATTGATTACTCGCCATATAAACCACTCATGTTTTGGATAGGTAAATACTCAGTGTTTCTATCACTATGATTATGGATTGCTATGGTCATTCATTTGTCTGCTGGTATTTTACGCTCAACTGCTTGAAACCTTAATTTTTGCTTTGAGTTGCCATGTTGGCCAGCCACTTGTGTTTGAAGTTTCACGGGCCGCCGATCAACACAACTATCTTAGATATTGTGGTGTGCATTCTATCTACCATATTTTCTGCCCTTCGTGCCATTTTCTTTGAAATGATAGCACGTTTTGAGAAACTGCTAAATGTTGTGTTTTCATGAGGCATTAAATAAAAATTGGTGTTCGATGTGGATTCCATTGTGCTGTCAATTATGCGTTTGGCTGCCGCGCATGACCTTCATTTTTGACAAATTATACCCGCATTTGGGAAACGGCAGGTTGATTTTTCGTAAACAACGATAACTGGTATTATTATGGATTGCACCCTGATGTCTATTTTGTATGCGTATTTTCTGCCGCCTTTGGCGAACATCATTTTGTTGAGAATTATAACCACGATCATGAAACCCGCAGCGTGTTTGGTGCTGGGCCCGTCAGTGGCTTTGGTGACTGCAATTTTGGATTGCTGTGATCAAACCATCGCTGTCGTGTTTCTGGCAACTTTCGCGAGACCTTCGACCCTGTATGTTATAACGCATTTGTAAATTAACTCATGTTTGATTTTCGTGAAACCATCGATCAGCTTTGTTCGGTGTGGTACGTGAATGGCCATTATGTAGGCGTATTTTCTTCGCCTTCGTCGAACATTCATTTTTTGTTCAAATTCTCTTGCCGACTAGAAAAGTATTATCTTTTGAGTTTTGAATACATATCGTTTCATGACTATTATTGTGTATTGCACTATAGTTGTTAATTTTGTACACGTAGTTTCTAACGCCTTTCGTTAACCTTCATTTTTTGTTGAGTTATAGCTACATTTATGAAACCACTCATGTTTATGTTTTCGTGGGCCATCGATCAACATTGGTGACTACAATTGTAGATTGCATTGTAGTTGTGCATTATGAATGCTAATTTTCTATCGCCTCTCATGAACCTTCATTTTTGTTTGATTTATAGCGCATTTGGGGAAAGCTAATGTGTTTAATTTTATAAATACATCGATCTTAGTATTACGCCAATGAATACACTATAGTTATTGCATTGCTCTACATATTTTATATCACTGCCCCAGAAACATTTATTTTTTGTTGAGTTATACCCACATTTAGGAAACTGCTCATGTTTGAGTTTTCGTGGGCTATCGATCAACTTTGGTAACAACGATTGTGGATTACACTGTAGCACTTAGGAAACCAATCATGTTTGAGTTTTCGTGGGCCACTTTCGGGTTCTGAGTTTTTAGAAACTCTTCTTCCATAACATGCAAGAATCCCTCAAAAATAGAATCTATGAAACAATTTTTTCTAGAAAAATGGAAAATATGGGTTTTATAGGTGCTCGTGTGCTAAAGAGACCCAGACTGTCTATTTTTAGAAAAAATAACTTCTTCTTGAAAAAGTAGATTTTTTTTCAAAAGTAGAAGTAGTAGAGGTAAAGAGGCAAAAAATTTCAATCTTTTTATGAAAAATGGGATAAACGGGTTTCTGTAGAGAATGTCATTATGAGTATATCCAGATAGTCCTTTTTTTGAAAAACTAATATTTCAGCAACATGCTAGAACTCCTCAACAATAGAATCTACAAATCATATTGTTTGGGAAAATCTAAAATATGGGGTTGTATAGGTACTGATGTGCGCAAGTGACCCAGATTGTCCAGTTTTTGAAAAAATAAGTAGTTTTCTTGAAAAACATAGTTTTTCTTGAAAAGTAGAAGCAGTGGAGGTAACAGGGGCAAATTTTTGAATCTTTTTATAAAAAATCTGAGAAATGGGTTTTATAGAGAATGTCGTTCTAAGTAGACCTAGATCATCCTTTTTGCGAAAAATTAATTTTTCAACAACATGCAACAACCCCTCAAAACTAGAATCTACGAAACAATCTCTTTTGGGAAAATCAAAATATGGTTTTTATAGATAAGCGCTCGTTCGCTAAAGAGACCAAGTTCGTCCATTTTCTGATAAAATAAGTTATTCTTGAAAATGATATTTTTTTTTGAAAGGTAGAAGAAGCTGAGGTAATAGAGGAAATTTTTTTGAATCTTTTTATGAAAATTTTGAGAAATGGGTTTTGTAGAGAATGTTGTTATAAATAAACCCAGATTATCATATTATTGAAATCCTAATTTTTCACTAAAAAAAAAATGGTTCGCGAAAGGGGATAGAAAATACGTGTACAAAAAATGAAGGTTTGTGAAAGGCGATAAAAAATACGCGTACAAAATGGACAACTATAGTGTAATTCACAAGCATAGTTACCAATGTTGATGAATGGCCCACAAAAATACACACATGAGCAGTTTCCTAAATGCGGCTATAACTCAACAAAAAATGAAGTTTTGCGAAAGGCGATAGAAAATACATCTACAAAATGGACAACTACAGTGTAATTCATAATTGCAGTCACCAATGTTGTTCAATGGCCCACAAAAACTCAAACATGAGTGGTTTCCTAAATACGGCTATGACTAAATGAAATATGAAGGTTCGCTTAAGGCAATAGAAAATACACGTATGGAGTGCACAAATATAGTGTAATCCATAATTCTAGTCACCGAAGTTGATCGAAGGCCCATGAAAACTCAAACACGTTCGTTTTCCTAGGTGTGGCTATAACTCAACAAAAAATGAAGGTTTGTGAAAGGCGATTAAAAATATGCGTACAGAATGTACAAATAAAGTAAAATCCTCAAATGTAGTCACCAAAATTGATCGATGGCCCACAAAAACACAAACATGAGTGTTTTCCTAAATGAAGTTGTTACTCAACAAAAAATGAAGGTTCACGAAAGGCGATAGAAAATACGCATATTAAATGCAAAACTATCGTGTAATCCACAAGCGAAGTCACCAAAGTTGATCGATGGTTCACGAAACCTCAAGCTCGAGAGGTTTCCTAAATGCAGGTAGAACTCAACAAAAATTGAAGGTTCACGAAAGGTGATAGAAGAGACACATAAAAAATGGACAACTAGAGTGCAATCCACAATCATAGTCACCAAAGTTGATCGATGGCCCACAAAAACTCAAACATGAGTTGTTTCCTAAATGTGGCTATAACTCAACAAAAAATGAATGTGCGCGAAAGGCGATAGAAAATATGCGTATAGAATGAAAAGCTATAGTGTAATCCACAAGCGTTGTTACCAAAGTTGATCGATGAACCTTTGCTTTTTGTTGAGTTATAGCCGCATTCAGGAAACCGCTCGAGTTTGAGTTTTCGTGGGCATCGATCAACTATGGTGACTAGCTTGTGGATTACACTATAGTTCTGGATTACATACGCGTTTTTTCTGTCGGCTTTCACGAACCCTCATTTTTTGTTGAGTTATAGCCGCATTTAGGTAACACTTATGTTTGAGTTTTCATTGGCCATCGATCAAATTTGGTGACTACGATTGTGGATTGCACTGTAGTTGTTCATTTTGTATGGGTATTTTCTATCATCTTTCATGAACCTTCATTTTATGTTGAGTTATAGCCGCATTTAGAAAACCACTCATGGTGGAATTTTAATGGGGCATCGATCTACTTTGGTGACTATGATTGTGGATTGCTCTGGAGTTGTGCATTATGAACGCTAATTTTCTATCAGTTTTCGTAAACCCTCTTTATGGTTTGAGTTATAGCCACATTTAGGAAACCGCTCGTGTGTGAGTTTTTGTGGGCCATCGATCAATTTTGGTGATTACGATTGTGGATTGTACTTTGGTTGTGCATTTTGTACATGCATGTTTAATTGCCTTTCATTAACCTTCATGTTTTTGTTGAGTTATAGCCGTATTTAGGAAAACGCTCATGTTTGAGTTCTCATTGGCTATCGAGCAACTTTGGTGACTACGATTGTGAATTACATTGTAGTTGTGCAATCCATATGCATATTTTCTATCGCCATTCGCAAACCGTCATTTTTTCGTTCAGTTATAGCCTCACTTATGAAACCGCTCGTGTTTGACTTTTCGTGGGCCATCGATCAACTTTGGTGACTATGATTGTGGATTGCACTGTAGTTGTCCATTTTGTACACTTATTTTGTATCACCTTTCATGAACCTTCATTTTTTTTGAGTTATAGTAGCATTTAGGAAACCGCTCGACTTCAAGTTTTCGTAGGCCATCAATCCACAATGGTGAGTACGATTGTGGATTACACTGTAGTTGAGCATTCTATAAGTGTCTTTTCTATCTCCTTTTGCAGACCTTCATTTTTTGTGGAGTTATAGCCGCATTTAGGAAACCCCTCGTGTTTGAGTTTTCATGGGCCATTGATCAACTTTGGTGACTACGATTGTGGATTGCATTGTAGTCGTCCATTGTGTATAGGTACTTTCTATCACCTTTCACGAACCTTCATTTTTCGTTGAGCTATAGCCGCATTTTGGAAACCGCTCGTGTTCGAATGATACATGGATCAACAATTTTTTGAGAAAATAAGTTCTTCTTGAAAAATAGTTTTTTGAAAAGTAGAAGCAGTAGATGTAAGAGACGCAATTTTTTCTAATCTTTTTATGAAAAATGGGATAAATAGGTTTTGTAGAGACTGTCATTCTGAGTAGACCAAGATCGTCCTTTTTTCGGAAAACTAATATTTCACCAGCATGGAAGTACCCCTCACAAGTAGAATCTACAAAACAATTTTTTTTGGGAAAATAAAAAATATGGGTTTATAGGTACTCATGTGCTCAACAGATATTGAAAAACTAATTTTTCGCCAACATGCAAGAACCCTTCAAAAATAGAATCTACAAAACTATTTTTTTTGAAAAATTGAAAATATGGGATTTATAGGTGTTTGTGTGCTAAAGAGACCAAGATCATCCATTTTTTGAAAAAATAACTTCTTAAAAATATATATATATTTTTGAAAAGTAGAAGCAGTGGAGGTAACAGAGGCAAATTTTTTGAATCTTTTTATAAAAAATGGGATAAATGGGTTCTGTAGAGAATGTA
>VDFB02286641.1:0-22855 GCA_007258455.2 Sequoia sempervirens
GAGATAGAAATGGGGCAACGATCATTATATTTTTTATTTACTATGATTGTTGGATATTCTTGTAATATAACCTTGGACATGGGTGATTTGTTTGGGTGTAGGGAGGATGTTTTAGGTATCTTGTTGACCATATTGGAAGGCTTTCCTTTTTATGTTTTGGTCTAAGATGTTGGAATATCTGAACTATATTTTTAATAAGGTTCCATATGCCAGGTGTGAACAAGAATACTCCTATTTGATTGTAGATTCAAATTCCATCACACTAGGTGCAATGACATCCTGGTTCTTTATACCTTGATGCATCGTGCCTACGTGTGTTATCAAACATAAGGTAATTGGCCCTTTTGAAAAACCAACTCCTCGGCAAGAAAATCATCATCATCATCTCGTGTCTTGTTAGAATCTCTTTCTTTCTTCCATCCCATTTTCCACACTAACGTGGTGCCATGATAGTTAATCATGAATCATCATCATCATTGCATTCATCCTGCATCCAAAAATCATTAGTATATTGCATATTGTATATCATATCACATAGAAATAATTAATCATACCCCATGCATTACATCCCCATCATTGCATAATATAAAATGGTTATTCTAAGCATCTCATGAACCATAACATTACATTCATTACATAATCATCCCATATAACCCATACCACATATATCATAAGCATCCATTGAGCATGTCATACATGTAACTATTAGTAACAATCCATATACATCATACATCATATATGAAACAATCCATTTGCATATCATAAACATCATATCATAACACATGCATATATCATTTCATAAACATCATTTCATACATCATACATCACTATATCATATCGCAATCATATAACATCACAAGTACATATCATACAAGAAAAAAGTACTAAAATAAATATTTGATTACATACATCTTATCATCCATCAAGTGCATAAGATAGATCCGTTAGTCTAAACATTGGCATAATGTAACATTTTGCATACATCATAAAATGTACATAAGAAAAGGTATTGAAAAAGAAGGGCATCCCTAAACCATCACATTACATCATCACATAAGCATCATATAGTATAATCATCATAGCATCATAAGATAGAATCATGGCATCACATACAAAAATAAGATCCATCCATAATGCATAAAGTAGAATAGGACACATCATATTGGATAAATATCATCTTATCTCATATATCATCAAAATAAATATACTATCATGGTACAAAAGAATTGGATCAAGTGTGTATCGAATACATAAAGTACAATGGCCCACTGGGCTATCAAAATGAGCCTAAGACACCAAATAATCATGTCTCTGATCCAAATAAAGGCTAGCCCTGTTGGTTGCTGCCCTCGCCACTTGCTCTCTCCCTGTGGTTTTCTATGGGTTTGTGGCCTATCCTCTGTGAAAATTCCAGTACTCAGGCTGCTCTCGAAATGGCCTGATAATAATGTATCCTATAGTAATTGGCCTCCTAGATGGCCTCCCTGTATGATCAAAGGGGTACCATGCTCTAGGAGGAGGATGCATACATGCTCTCTATCTGTTGTCATCTGACCATTTCTACTATTTCTTGCAACTCTGCAGCATGTCTGTGCTGGACCGCCTAGTCTCGCTCTACCCGTAACTGATCCCTCTCAGTCATAAGTACCTATATTTATGCCTGTAGCTAGAGAATCTAACCATCCCTGGGGTTTGGCTGAAGGGGTGGCTGCATGGGTGGTTGATCATGGTCCTCGTCTTTGGGTGGTGTCAGAACACTATCTTGTCGACCCTGGTCTTCATCCTGCCTAGGGACATCCTATCTCTTTTGAGCTACCTGTGAATTTTTCTATGGTTGATCTTGTGGTCCCCTATCTTGATCTAGCTATGGTGATGGTCCACCCCCTCCTTGATCCTCGTCTGCATCCCATCGATCTCATCATGTCCCTTTTCCTCTAGCCTTGCACGATGCAGATGGTGTCCCTGGCACTGTAAGTCTAAGAGGTGGCTGGAACCAATCCCTATAAGCCTGGGTGGTTTCTACATCAGCCTGAACCTAATCCTATGGCCATGGCTTGGCCACTAGCTACATGAAAAACTACACTACCTCGTGTGTAGGTATGTATCATCCCCATGAGCTTTGGCTCGTCATACATGCAAATATCAGGACATACTGATCATCTGGTCTATTAGGTGGCTCCTCAAACTATCTCTAGACTCTACCTAGTAGGTACATCTTGAGCATTGTGTGCTCCCTACCCTGCATCATCCTTTCATAGTGAGTGAAGAAGAGCTACTATACATCATCATACCACATGGGCCATCCAAGGTATGGCCGCCATATGAAAGCTCACATATCATCCAGAACTCTCCTCTAATGAGGAATGCCAAATTTTCCTATGAATTTAATGAAACTCCTCCTCTGTATCACCAAAAAACTAGATCATCTAGCTCCATATCGACTAGAATGACTCTCGGGTGAAGCACAATGATGTGCTCCTAGGCCTAGATATGGAGTGTGACTCCAACTCCAATGGCTCTACCATCAATGTATGCAAACTCGTGTAAATATTTGTACAATGAGGACAATAGTACTAGCCCCCAAGAAAAGCATACCCTTTGTCTGACCATGTACTGCCAAGCAATCCCACATCTAGGACTGAAATAGCGGCCCCATTGATCTAGCGCAACAAGACCCGATATGATAGCTGCAATAACTAATCAAAAGGGTGACACAGCAAGCCTATAACACACCAACTCGATCTATCCCTCACAAAAGACAAGCTTATCGAGGTTCATCACATCATAGTATGCCTCCCTCCCAGCATCCACATCGTAAATCACGCGCTCTCCATGGATGGGAAATCTAAGTATTCGCCACACATCCTCTAGTGTGACTGTGGCCTCATCGGTCAGAAGGTGGAAGGAGGATGTCTCATTGTTCCATCTCTCAATGAGTTCCCTCATCACCCCCAAATGTTTCCTCACAGGTGATGCATAAGTGATGTAAAAAAGTCTGATCATCCCTAGATTCTCCTACTATTGCTCGAGCATATCCTACAAAATGCTAAAAAGCACCCGGGACCTATGCTCATTTGAATGAAGTATCATCACCTCCTCCTACATCAGGAAAGCCACCATGTTAAAATTCATTCAAAATCATGATCTTGACTTGTCTCGATGTACCCAAAACAACCTGCACGTTGCTATTTGTGTGTGTGGTGTAGTTTGAAAGTTTCAAATTGTGTTTCTAGGAGCCTTTAACCCTCAAAGTCCACTGTGGCATTGCAGTTTGAGGTGCAACCCATTTTAGCACTAAACCCTAATTTGCAAAGAGGCCCACCATGACATGTTTTTCACATGCGGTTCAATTTGGATTTTGAACCCTAATTCCAAACTACAATGCGGCGTTGCTATTCATGATTGCAACCAAAAGAGACCTTCAAGTGGTGCTTTATTAGACCACTCCTAAAAGACCTAGTTCCTAAGCTAATAAATGAGCATGAAAATAAAAAAACAAGGTCGGGTCAAGTTGACTCACTGGTGGTCTAGTGGTAGGTAGCCTTTGGTGTGTGTGTACTCGATCCAAGAAGTGTCGGGGAAGCTGTCGTTGCACCATCTCACAAAGGGGTTAGAGCTCAAAAGTGCAAAAATCTCTAAAGGTTGAATGTACAAATGAATTGGAAGTGGTCCTCTGAGGCCTATTTAAGCCTAAAAATTAGGGTTTTTAAACCTTGTTTAGCCGTCCAGCTCTAGGGTTTTTCCCCCAGCCTATTTTTGTCTGTTCGTGGGACATTTTGCATCGTTTTGGCATGTTTTTGACCTTCTGAAGCCTTCCTGGACATGTTGGGCACCTTGTCCTCTTTTTTCACAAGATCACCCAAAAAGTTGAAATTTCCATTCGATCTCTCGAGGGGGTAGTATATCTGCATAATTAGTTCATTGGGGCAGTAGTGGGGCAATTTTGAAAATTAGAATTTTTTTGAATTATGATCAAGACAATTTATTCTTTGAAACAATGCAACAAGTACTTTTCTTCAAAGAGAAAAAATGTAGACATGGAAAATATACCAATGCACTTGATTTTGATTCACTAACACCATTTCATCCTGAATCACATTCTCAGCTTATCATCACTCTTTGTCCCTTAATTAAATAAATAATCATTTATCTAATTAAGTCATTCTCTCTTGTTAGTTAAATGAATCAATCTGATCTAATTAACCCTATGTCTCTATTTTAATTAAATAATTCATTTTATTTGATTAAATCTCTAAAGTCATCTTATTAAATTAAATAAATTAAACCTTGTTTAATTTAATCTAACATCATCCCCTTCAGTTAAATAAATTAAAATCTTTATTTAACTAGGTCTAAATCATTTTCCTCTCAACTTTTATTTATTTAAATCCTAAAATCTAAGTCAAAATTGTCAAATCACCTAACATCATCTTAATTAATCAAATCCTTATTAATGTTAACTCTAATCCATGTACCATCCTCTAGCTTTTGCCACTTGCACATGAAAATACATTTAATTAGTTTATTAAATCTCTATTTTCTCTCAACTTGGCATCTTTAGGGGAATATTCCTCCAAGTTTGAAAATCCCTCCAAGTGGATTTGTCCTTCCAACAATACATTCATTCCCTCTTACATGTCCTTGTGCATTGAGCCAAGTGGCATTTAATTCATGCATTGAGCCAAGTGGAATTTAATTCATTCCTTTTCCCTCTTGCATGTCATTTCATTATTTTCAAATTCCACCTAATTTATTTATTGTGCACATTCACAAAAATGTGTTCAAGCTTCCTCCATTCACATCTTGACAAGTGGCACTTGCCCATTAGATGTTGAATAATCCCACATTGCTCCATTTTGCTCATTTCTCCATCTTGACTTTCTATAAATAAGAGGCTTCTCTTCTCATTTTGATCATCCACAATTTGAGCAAGTCCACTATAGTCAATTTCATCCTCAATCATATCTATTTTCATCAATTTTATCAAGGTCTTAGCTAGGTTATGTAGATTTTTCATCATGAAGCTCAATTGAATCTTCAACAAAGTGGATCACTCATCAACATTGTATCATAGGAGTTGGGAAAGGGATAATTTCCACATCAAATTGGCACCAATTCCCCCATGGGATCAAGAGTTTGCTTTGCATTGAATAATATTTGATAGCTTTTGTTTATGGTTTCTTATGTTCATCTCATTTCTTGTTCTTTGCAATTTAAATGGATTTCATGGGGAATCTTGATTCTCACTTGCATTTGATCTAACATTGTGTTCGTTTCTTATGTTTGTATAATAATATTTATATATAAAATATATATTTTATCAATCTCTCAATTTTTAAAATTGAATTATTTTCTAAATTGATCTCAACTTAGGAAATCGACTTATTTCCTATTGATTGAATATTTAAATCATTTAACTACGCGAATCAAATTATTTCCCATAAATGATTTATGGGAAATTAAATTATTTCCCACAAATGATTTAATATATATAGTTATATTTTATTTAATTTCTCAATTTATGAAAATCAAATTATTTTATAAATTGATCTCAACATAGGAAATCGACTTATTTCCTAGCAATGAATATTTGTCATTTAACTTTGGAATTAGGATTTTTCAATATTCAATTTATTTGAATCAATTAACATTTGAATTGAACCTTTTCTATTCAATAAAATATTTGGTGCTCAACTATTGAAATCAAAATAATTATCTTTCAAACTTTTGAATGCTAAAATCATTGGAATAAGTTATGCGCAAAAGGATTTCGTCACCTAGGAAGTGTGTATGAACTTTTATTTGACATATTCAAACTCATAGCTACAAATTTATGGATGTGTCTTCAAATTTGGAAGGGACGTTTTCCCTAAGACTATTCAATCCATGATTTCCTACAGTGGTGTCATTTTCTGGATAAGCACCTATAGGTGTTGATGCTATGAAAATAACCGTGTGTTTCTTGATAAAGTCTTCACTTGCTGTCAATCCTTGGAGGTTGAATCATCTCTTTGAGACTAGGTATGATATTAGAAACCTGCCACTTATTTGATTGAACAATTCAAATTGCAGTTCTAGAAAATTAGTTGCCTTTGTAATTAGAATTTGTTGGTGGTTGGGGATGTATAAATAGTTGCCCCATCGTCATTTGCATTCACCACTTTTTTTACTTATTCACTCATCTTGCTTTCCGTGTAGAATCATTGAGAGCAATCATTATAATTTCTAAGAGCAATCATTATAATTTCTGAGAGAAATCATTATATTATGAGAGCATTCATTATATTCTTGAGATCCATTTTTGTATGTTTCTAAAAGTGCAATAATCACTATAACTTTTTGAGAATCATCATACTCTGTTATTGAATTCTCCTAAGTTCATATTAAGAAGTTGAAACCAATATCAATTGAATATCTATTTTGAGTGTTAATTTCTATGAGAGAGAAGTAGAGCCTTTTGAAGAATTTTCTAATAGTATGGAAGTACTATGAGTACAGACCAAACCTTCATCATTTGGAAGAAAGCTTAAACCAGGCATGGGATATTCTTCTACTATTATTTTCAATAGCAATTCTTAATATATTTTTGGGAAATGTGTTTACTGTCTCTGTATAGATAGCAAATTGCATTATGATATGTACTTTTTTTGTGAATAAGTGATTTATTCTATGAACTACATATTTGTTGCATCAAGGAAGTAAATTGGTTAAAGGATGGATACACATACTTGTTGTGTTTACATTAATTGTATGGTCCCAATAAAAGAAGAATGTTGTTTGCATGGATACTATTTGCTAAACCTATTTGCTTATGGAAACAAGGATTCAAACCTTTTATCCACTTTCATAATGTGTTTTTAAGTACTCCATGATAGGAGAAAGTACTTGACTAATGAATTCAATAATATTACATAAGGTACATCACAAGTATTTAATTATACAACCCATATTTGAACATGAGATGTTTTATGTTTGTATTTACTATTTGTACATAGGGAATGAATTGTTACATTCTAGTTGTATTATGCTTCAATTGTATGATCTCCATATAAGGAGAGTATCGATGGCATGAGATACTATATACTAGGTTTGAAATGAAGGAAAGAGTCAAGTAAAGATCCACAACTAAGTTATTAGGTTAACTAGAAAGAGGTTGTGATACTCCTTAGATAAAGATTTACAGTATAGGAGGGGACTTGTGAAATACTTGTAATGCTAATTCATTTCTAGTAGTTTGGTATATTGTAGGATGTCTAGGGTGACAGATTCACCCATTGAAGGATAATACCTATGTGTAGTGTAAGATATCCCTAAGTTAAATTTACCAGGGGCAGGTGCATGAAGTTGGGTTACACTTTTGAGGCCAATTCCAATTTTTTTATTAAAACTCATAATGTGAGCATGTTATAACGTGCTCACGTTATGTCATTTTAAAAGAAGAAAAAAATGTGAAAGTGATTCATTTTCTATTGTCTGGTTTTCTACTATGCCCATGGACAAAAACCCTCATTTTCACACTCGCATTCTAGGAGGAGGCATTCTACAAAATTCATCAACAACAATTTTTTTTTCTTTTCAAAGATGGCACCACGATGATGAAGAGGTGAGGGAGGTATGTATTGTTTGCTATTTGTTTTGAATTTCTTAGTTTCAAGTTGATTTTGTTTGTTTTAGGTTAGATTTTATTTTATTTTTTAAAATTTGTAGGAGATGCAAATGATCCTACAAATCCTCAAAATCCTTAACAAGAAGAGCAAGAAAATCCTCAACAAAATCAACCTCCCCCACCAATCACTCAACACCCTCCTAGCACTCAGCAAAATTTGAGGAGTGAAATTGAGAACAACAAAAAACAAATTGAGGATTTTATCAGTAGGTTGAGTGATGCAAATGCTTCAACCACAAAAATAATGACCCTAGCAAATTCATTGAAAGAGATGTTAAAAAATGTAGATTCAATTACCCAACAAGTAACTAGATGGCAAGATAGGAGGCAAGTACTAGGGCATATTATGCAGATAAAATATCATATAAACAAGTAAAAGATTTAAAAATTACCAAAGGTGATTTGTGCTCTTTATTCACTGACCCTAGACCACATCAAAATCTTATCCTCAATGTGAAGAGGTTTCCTATTCATTGGTGCCACCGCAAAGAGATTAGGAACCTTTTTTATGATAGGTGGTACTTGGTCTTTGATTACCCACCGTGCAAAAATTGTGAAGTCCCCAAATATTTTCTTAGGAAACTATGCAGTGAGTTCATATTTAACCAAATCCTAAATTATTTTGATATGAGGGAGTTCCAGGGGAGAGGTGGGGGGTCGGCTCAGGATAGGCATGGTGCACAGTCGGATCCTATGCGGAAAGGGAGACAAGCTCTCACTAGGCCACCTCGTGAGCATGGTTTTATGCCTATCATCACAAAGGAGAGTGTCAATGTAGAGACATTGCAGGTGATCAAAACTTTGACCTAGAGTGTCATCCATCATACTAACCCTATTGTACAATTCCATCTAGGAGAGTCTTCAGGTGGTGGCCTTCAAACCCATGTGTGTCAATCTTGTGAGGTGACTTGTTCATATGACCCCACCGAGACTCAGGAGGATGCTATTCAGGATTTGTATGCTACTACGTAGGATCCATATGCATCTACAGGGATGGAGAGGGTGGCTGAAATTTTGCATGATGCATATGGAATTGATACTTAGGTAAAAGTTAGCATGTTCATTTAATTCAATTTATTAAATTTTGATTATGAAATTCAAGATTAACTAATTTATTTTTATGATTCTAATAAAATTGTAGGGTCACAGTGTTGAGACTAGATACACTGAGCCTCCACCTACTTATTCTGTAGTACACCTATTAGTGGGGTATGTAACTAGTAAAAAATTATAAATTCATTACATGTTAATAGCATTGTTTTATGAATGGTATTTTAATATGTGATTTTGGATGTTGAACAAGGTAATATTGGAGTTTTCGAGGGAACACCTTATAGTGCCAGTAGATTTACTCAAATTTACATGTAGGTAATAGAATAAAGAGAAATTAACTAATGAGTTCTACTTAATAGATTTGTGTATTTTATATTCATATTGTTGGTTACATTGTATTACACATCATTCAAACTCAAAGCACTACTTCACATTCCATAACTAATAACTAGATGTTGATAGATGACAAAATTTCAACTTCAATATATGGTTGTTTAGAAAGTCAACATAAGAAACTTGATGCAATTTCTTCACATGGAGGCATGTGCTTGCAAAGGTGCACCTACATGACAAACTATGGATGCTTGGAAAAAATCAATGAAACCATAATAGTAAGCAATAGCATAGATAAGGTAGTTAGTAGTTTCAAAAAATTCCTCAAAGACATGTGGTCTCATGGCACGATGGGATTCCATTCCATCACCATGAGACCACATTTCTTTGAGGAATTTATTCAAAATTCTCACCACCTTTTCTATGATACCACATTTTTCATACATGTGCACCAAAGCATTTTATCAAACTACTGGTGCTTCCTTGCTACTATGGATAAAATCCTAAAATAGGTGCTTTCCAACAAACTATGGATGCTTGGAAAAATATCTATCAAAGCATAATAGTAAGAAATAATTTACCATAGAGAAGGAAATGAAATTTTGGAAAAAATTCCTGAAAGAAATGCATTCTTATGGTGATGGAATGCCATGACATGCATTTTTTTGTAATGGCATTCCATCACCACGAGACCCCATTTCTTTTGAGGCATTTTTTCAAAGAATTCAAGTTGTCCTCTCTATGCCACCACATTTTTTGTACATGTCTATGAAATAATTTAATCAAACGATTCAATAGATTTCTGCTATGGGTAAAAGCCTAAAAACACGTCCTTTCAAACAAGATATGGATAGGGAAAATAGTAAGCATGATAATCAGAAATATATAGTTTAATAAGTACTCAAAATTTTGTTCATTAGATCTAATACACTATAAGTCATGACGTGGATTGCTATTGTAACCTTTTTGTGATTAAATAATGTTTTGTTTTATTTTCAAATGTTGGTGGTGGAAACACCTCCAAATGTTACAAGGGAAATGGATATCGGTGTTTCATCCGCTATACAATCCTCGATGGCTTTGACAGGGGAGGCATGAGACAAATTACTAAATTTCAATTTACATTCATTGTTATAGATGTTAGTTCAAGTGAAAAATCAAACCAAATTATTGATTTGTAGTCTAATTTCTATTTGGATGGTTTATGTAGGGCTTGACCGTGCCTCAACATCGGCCTATGAATATTTACCTCATGGAGAGTGATCGTGAGATGGACATAAGTGATTTTTTTTTAAATATATCATTTTTTATAATATAATTTCTATATATTAATGTATTTAATTATTAAATTGTAACAGTTAAAACTTCACGAAGAGCTTAATGCTAGTAGGAGGAGTAGCAAGAGCACTACTCGAGTGCAACATAAACGAGTGATAGACATATCACCATCCAATACTTTGTATTAAGTTGTGTATACCATGTATTCATGTGTATACTTCAAGGCATATGTGTTTGTGACTACTTGTGCTTCCCTTATTCACATGTACATGCTTGAATTATGCATGTGTATACTTATTAATTGGTTAGCCATAACATTGATCATTGTTGTCCTTCATGGTTTGTCTTGAATAAATTAATTGATTGATGGTAAACAACTTTATCTAAAAGAAAAAAACACATTTTCAATTGGTATTATATGAAATGATTGATTAAAAGATTACAATATATTTAATCCTTTGATTGGAACAACTCAATTAAGCAAAGGATATGTATAATACTTTTCCTTTTAGATTAGAAATGCATGGAAGTTTCAAAAAGTATCCTTGATATTACAAAAAGATATGTGCTTATACACTTCAATTGTGCACTCACCCTTTGGCTCTTTGAAAGAAAAATCAACCTATGCCATTGTTACATTGCACAGGTAAACCATATTTTGTATTGTGGAGTTATATTAAGCTACCACTCTCAAGAACAATGTAACAATGATACAAAATAATGTTTGAGACTAAAAGAAGACATCAAAATGGGTAGTGTACTAAAAAATTCTTATGATTTATGAAGAACGCTGATAACTCTACTCAGTTGGCTTCTTTTTTTCAAAATCATACAAATTGAACCCTAGCATAAATAGACTTTGTATATCAAGCTACCACAATTCAAGTTTCAACAATGAATATTTATGATGCATGTTTTAAATGAAAATCAAGTTTATGGTGGTTTTGTTTTTTATATGATGTTATGTGATATTCTAATCCTAATGCATGCTTCTAGGCTACATCTATATTTATATTTTGTTCTTACATGATTTTTGTACCAACGAACCCAAAACGAACCGAACCCCACTTCAAAAAAATTTGGCCTAACCAACAAACCGAACACCTGAACCTAAAAACCTATTCCAACACTCTTCATTTTTCTTGCACAAACTTAATTGACCACCAAATTATGTTGCCACTTCACTTTACCCACTTTTACTCCCTCAAACATCTCTTTTTCATTCAAAACCCTTGTTTTCCCAACTAGGGCATCATGCCATAACATAATTTTGACCTCCCTTGTCCTTTCAGACCTTTTGAACACATCAAACTCTAGAACCTCACCCTATTTCCAACCTATTCTAACTTATTTTCAAGAAATTTCTTCTTGTCACCTCTTCTAGGCTTGCTTTTAAGGGGCCTCAATTGAATTTTGAACAGGGGCCGCATTAGTAATCTCTTCCAATGCCTTTACCAATGATATTTTCTTATTCATAATCCCTATCCTACTTATATTAGGCCCATAACACTGAGACATGGCCTAAACAATCAATCAAATGTCCTATTTCAACATATTACACTTGAACCCTTAAGGGATCGATATGATTGAATGTAGCTTAGAGTGATTCCATGTGTTTGGGTATGAAAGAGGACCATCAATAGCATAAACATACCTATTCAGATGCGTTGGAACAATTCATTTGGTCACACGAGTTGTAGAAAAAAAGTTTCACCACTTTGCAACTTTCCACTACTTCCATTTGACACTTTTTCTATCAACTAAAAACTGGACACCACAAGAAAACTACTCCAGGATAACAAAAACTGAGAGAGGTTATTGTAGAGGGGCCCAACATGATCCCATAGGATTAGACAATAAATTTCTAAGTGTCACAATATCTGAATAACAACATGCTAAAGTTTGTAGCCATTTTGCACTTTGGACCCTTTAGGGATTGATCCGATTGAATGTAGCTCAGAGTGATTCTGCATGTTTGGGTGTGAAAGAGTACCATGCCTAGTGTAAAAATACCTATTCATATGTGTTAGAATAGTAAGATGCCTAGGTGTGAACTTCTTCCTTCTAGTCATAATCTCAAAGAGTAAGATGCATCTGCCATAAATATTTTTTAATGCATCCTCTACCTATTTCACCTGCTTATGAATCCTCCTCAAAAACTTTTGCTTGATCTTCAGGGATTCATACCATTCCTAGAGCTCAGAAACTCTTGCAGAAGGGAGAATCCCATCACTCACCAATTTTTCTTCTGTATACTCCATGATGATTTTTAACTTATGAAGGAGGAGATCTGTATCATATTTATCCTTCCCCAATATTTTCTCCAACCACTCAAAGGACTTGTATGCATCACCACATGTTGACAAGATTCCCTTGATCATATCATCTCCTCATTACCTAACTCCCTACAACCAACCATGGGTGGTCTGTGTAGAAGCTTTCATATTTTCAAGTTCTGTGAAGGCCTCCGTAGGAAACAAACCTTCAGGAGTCACCCCTTCACTTCCTACTGCTTACAGTGGCTTCATCAAGTGTTGCACATATTTATATACATTATTTAGTTACTTCTACAACCTCTCCTCTATTGTTTCTTTATCTATCCTTCCCAAAATGGCCTAAGAAGACTCTTGGAATTCTTCCTTCTCCTGATCCTTACTAGTGGGTCCTAGGTTCAGAGTCTAAATTGTATAATCTTGAGGAAAAATCTCCCTTTTATACCTTTTCTACAGCAGGGGTGGCAATTTGAATAATCTTGTTGTCTACTTTGTCCCTAGTAATTTTGGAGATTAACCTAGCTTTCTTCTCTTCCTTCCCTTTACCAATGTTTTCCAGCAATTCATCCCAATTCAGAGGGGTGTTATCTATGATCACTTGCTTACTCTTCAACCTATCATTGAGCCAACCTAGGGTAGGGACATTGAATTGTTTCTTTATTGGCTTCTCTTTCTCAACTTGATCCATAGAAGGCTCAATATATACATTATACACTGGAGCGACATCTTCACCCTTGCGCTCTCCTTCATCTTTCCCCTTGCTGACATCTTCAGGATTTTGCCTCTCCACTTTATCCAATGTGTCTATCACAATTTGAATGGGAGAAGGATTCCTTTCATGCATTTCTTCCTCTTTTGTAGGTTTCTCATCCTCATCTCTGATTGGTGAATCCTCATAAGATACCAAAGATGACCGCAGGACATCACCAATCTCTGCCTCTGCACTATGAACATCTCCAGAATGGAATTCTTCTTCTATCTCCTCACCTTGATGTGTCTCTTCAGCAACAACCTCTTCTTGCTCTTTCTCTCCATCTTGTGAGTCTTGAATCAAAGGAGGAACGGGAATGTCTCCTACTTGCTCAACAAGACAAACTAAAGGGCCACCCTCTTTTAATACACTTTCCTTTGGAGAGAGAGTTCCAACTTTCCTAGTGTATACCTATGTCTTCTCTCCATAGCTCTACACTTATTTCACCTAGGATCCTATGCCGTAACTCTATCCCTTGGACTACTCACTGTGCTTCTTCAAACTTTTGGCTATTCTTCTCTTCTTAGTAACAGTGACACCATCATTTTCCTCTTCTCCCTCATGTTCTTCCTTTGCGACTAATGTCCTCTCCTTCAGGGTAGTCCTCCTCCTCTTGGCACTAGGATTTCTTTTCTTTTCCTATTTAGGTTCTGTTTGGATACCCTGTATTTTTATTTTGAAGGGAGAATCCACCTTTTCTTTTCCCTTTAGATCTAGCTCACCTTCCTCAAAAGTGGAGTGGGATTCCAAATCTCCCATCAAGTCATATGTGTACTCTTTTCCTTCACTATCCATCCCCAAAATCTTATGCTTGAGCCATAACTTGGTATATTTAATCATAGGAGCATTGATTTTCTCCAAGTCAATGTTCTCTTCCTCTAACTAGTCAATCTCAGCTATGGGCTTGTCTTTGATGGAATCATAGTCATGATTTTGGATTACCTCCACATCATCATCAAGCTGGTTAGGGATGGCCTTGATTTTGTATAATCTAATTAGACTTGTTGGCAATCTAGAGATTCTTTTCCTTTAGACCTCAAATTCATCTTTACAATTGGCCCAATAGTCCTCAATGTCATCTTTGTGCCTAAATTCTCTACTGGCCTTCTTTTTAGCTTCTCCTATTATGTCAAATCTAGTCCTCTTGGAATGGAATTCCAACCCTACGGTGCTCATTTCTTCCTCAGAAGAGTGTATTGTGATCATGGAAGGGCAGGCCTTATTGACTCCCACCCTCAATGGGAAGTCACCTCCTAAGCCCGTTTTGTGCATGTCCTTTAAGATATCATCAAAGGTAGAGATCTACCTTATGACCTCCAAGAGTATGATATGGTTAGTTGAATATCTTGGTAATATGTAGGGTTCCCTCTAACAACCATCAATTATAATGTATGAAAAAGTGGGAAACTGGATGAACCATGCTCCATATTTTTGTATAAACTCCTTTGCTGAATTAGAAATCCTTACATGTTCAGCTCCTTGGAGCAACCTAGTGATATACATGGTGAATGCATCATTCACTCTCCTGTAGCTTGAGTTACCCAAGTGCAATTGGGGATACACTTCATAGATAGCATCTTGGCCAAAATTCCCTCTTGCACTCCACCCCTTGTACGGATGAAATCTGGCCAAGCCATACAATAGATATGATGTCATTTTGAAACTCTTGGTCTGCAATACACTACATAGCTGATCATGGATCATAGCACTAATGATACTCGGCTAATGATGATCAATATTCTACTCCATCCTTATTATGATGTAGCACATCCAGCTCTCAAATACCCCTGCAGTCTTCAAACCCATCACTCTACTAAGAAGACTGATTGCATCATAGTATTCTAATTTGAACTTGGCTCTATACAACTACTTGGGAAAATTGGAAATGTGTGCCTTGGGATTCTCCAACCAATAATTGATGACCTACAAGGCCTTGCTTGTTTCATTTGCATAATATTTCTTGGATATGTCAAGGTCAAAACTCACTACATGGGATCTGTTAGGAATATCAAATGTTTGAGCCATAGAGACTAGAAAGAAGTTAGCCAGCACCCTGCCCTATGGACTAATTATCCTCTATGTGACTTTGTCATAATGCCTAGCACATTCTAGCACCAACTCATAACATTGCACTACAAGAGGGAAACTAGCCACATGGGCCAATCCAAAGTTCACTTATCTACTTGTTAGCAAAGAAGGATTCTCTATTGACATTCTTTCCTTGAATTCCCCATAGTCCCACTTCCCAACATTAGTATATGTTATCTTGACCAAATGGAAACCAACTTTCTCTTGGGAACCTTGCTCTTCATGTCCAGTTTAATCCTCTTAGCCTCTAAGACAGAAGCTCCCTCATCATTGGGATCCATCACCTTTCGCTTAGCTCTTCCAACAATAGCTTTTCTTGATTCAACCTGCATTCAGAAATGAAGCCATAATAAAGAATCATTACACAACAAAAATCCATGTTAGCTCATCATAAATTTCTTATCCATACTTCAAAAAAGTGTGTTGATGAATGAAATCACCCAAAAACGTAATAAAGTTAACTCCTATCAAAGTTTGGGTTTTGGGTCCCTTAGCAAATTTCAGACCAGAAAGGATTTTCGGGAAAATTCAGGCCAGGCGGATTCTAGCGAAGGAAACACAATAAGCACTTATATTTTGTTCAATTCACATTACAACCTAAAGGATGACATGGCACATCATAAAATAATTCAGATCAATCATATGGAGCACAATTATCCACTACCAATTCATGCAATTCCATAGTTTCCTATTTTCTCCAACTTTTCGAGGATTTCTGCCTGGAATGGAAATTTGTGAAGCTCAACATAACTTCACCTGTACTCAAGAAAAATGTGAGGAGATAGAAGATCAGGAAATTCTGATAGAAGTAGAATTTTGCAAAAAGCTCATAATGCCAAAATGTGTTGGATTCTCCATGGTTTCGCCTAATTCGATCAAACAATCATGATCTTGGGGATTCATCATTGGATTCTAGTCATTTAAAGGGCAAGATGAAAAATCTAGGATTCCAATCGATCTAAATGAAATTCAATCAATGTGAGCAATGATTTCAACAAGGGAAACCCTAAGAAATCACCATGAAAGCACAACTTGACCTCGATTCACCCTTTCATCCAACTAAACCTCCCGCTAATTCCCCTAAAACGTCCCTCAAGACAAAATGATCACCATAAATGAATGATGTTTGATTTCATCGGAGGTTAGGGAAATCGCAAGGTCAAACTAGAGCTTGACATCGGGAAGCATGAAATCAAACTAAGAATCAAACAAAGCAATGATTAACCACATTGAATCACAATCAAGGAGAAGGAAAAGCAATGTGAAGTACAGTTAAGGGCATAAAGCTAAAATGAGAACCCTAGCTTGAACATCAAACTTCCTCACACCCAAAGTCATGACCCAAATCACATGCACAAACCATGAAGAGATTCAAACTCATTATCTAGGGGAAAAGGCATTGCAGACATACCATGAGTGAAGAGTAATCAAAGTCACAACAACTAGCAAGAAACCCTGAAGTTCAAGCAAAATGCAAGTGATCAGTAGAAAACTCTACTGCAATGATCGATCACAATCTCAAACATAGAATCCAGTAGTAGCAACCCAAAATCAAGCTCCTCAAATCTCACAACAAAGTAAATGACACAAAATCTCATCATAAATCCTAGTTAAATCAAATAAAATCAAACTATAAGATCGTACAGGAGGCATAAATGCCTATGAAAAGACAATCCGCAACAAGCCTAGTCATCTAAAGGCATGACAGCTTTTTGGGAATTTGGAGGCAATGAGAAACTTCGGGAAAATCTGTGTGAGACGGAATTCCATGAAGCATTGAAATTTTCAAAAATAATCAAAGTATTGGCCTCTATTGGGTTTCTAGGGGATCTCAGGGATTTTTGCCCAAGGGGAATTTTCTCGAAAATCCAAAAAAACTCGAGGTTAACTCAAAAACGAGGATTTTCAAAACATCACTTTAAGGTTGGTCATTTGTACGATCAAGGTAATCATTCAAGCACATCTTAGAGCAATCAATTTCTCAAAATAAAAGGATCAAAGGCACCCAAAGCCAATGCAAAAGAGGGTCCCTACTTTCAGTGGGGCGTGTGTGCAAAACTTCACAACTAATGGTGATTCCTGCTAGGGAAATGCTCCAAAGCATTTCAATGACAAATTGGAATCAAGAACCCAAAATATTTGGTTTGAGTCCACATATCAGGTAATTTATCTAATGGAGCTTTGGAGTTCTAAGATAAGAAAACCTTTCTTGTACCAGGGTGAAAGTGTCTGCTTATGTATTCATTTTCCTTTCCTTAGTAGCCATAAGAAACAAACTTCGCCTGATCAAGTTACATAAGGATTCTAACTCCAAAAGCATCATGGATAGAGCCTCACTTCCATTCAGGCATCCATAGCCCCAACGAGGTTATTGTTGTGGTTCTCCCAAGAATAGCTCTACTGCCAGCCAGGCATCCATAGCCCTGGTAGAGATACTTGGATACTCCTGATAAGTTGAATTTGTTCTTTTGATTTTCAATATTTTCTCTTTTCTTCTTTTCATATTTATTTTATTTTCACTATTTCCTCTCAACTTGTGAACAATGAAGTTCATGCTCAGGGTTGAGAACCACAATGGCGCTGAAGTAGAATATAAGATTTTTCTCCTAACCAAACTTCATAAGGACTATGTACCACCTTAGAATTAAAAGATTCTATGTAAAGATATAAGACCCAAATACATTCTAGGTTTATCTTAATCCCATGACTCATCTACTCAAAAAATTTAGCACATATGACACTAGATGAAGAAACTTCACCAATTTGATCCTGGAAGGATGATTAAAGTTTGTAAAAGAAATACCTAGAACAAACCCAGATAACATAATAATTTCCATGTAGGTGCAACAAACCCCATAGAAAATAGGAGACCAGAAGCAAAAGCAAAGTGAAATAGAAACAAAGCAACAAGCAAAGAAAACCTATCCAAACCAAAGCAAAAGTAGTAGAAGAGAAAGAAAACCTAATCTAACTATTTACAAAGAAGGAGTTGTAAAAAACTTAGGACTGGAAAAAATGCTTCAAATACAACCCATTGACAGGCAATGGGATGTAGTCTCCAGTGAGAGTTTTCAAATGAAAAGTATTTTCTCCCAAAATCTTTGCAATTTGGTAAGGGCCAAGCAAAAGTTTGTCAAATTTACCATGCTCCCCTTTTTTGTCATGTGCTTTATCGCTTGATCTCTTCTTTCTTCAAGGTGTAATAGTTCAGCCAAGCGAGCTTTGCATTTGTCCCCTTCATCATAATATTCATTAATGAACTAAAAAGTGGGGATCTTTAGCTAAATAGGAAATACAGGTTCCATGCCATACACAAGGTGGTAAGGAGAGGTCCCTAAGGAGGTTTTATGTCTTGTACGGTCTTCCCAAAGAGAAAATTTAAGTTGAGTGTGCCAATCCTTGGGATTCTTTTCTAATAGCTTATGAATGACTATTAAAAGGTTCTTATTGGAAGACTCAGCTAAGCCATTGCCTTGCAGGTAGTAATTGGATGCAAATTTAATGATAATTTCATGATCAAAGGCCTAGTTAGAAAATTTTAGTGATGCAAATGCAAGACCATTATAACAAACTAAAGCCAATGGACACCCAAAGTGATTAATAATACCTGATTCAATGAAATTGATTACCACTTCAAAAGTACATTGTTTGTATGTAAGAGCCTCAATCTACCTAGTGGAATAATTAGTAACAATGAGAATATACCTATGGCCTATAGAGGAAGGTGGATTGATTGGACCTATGAAGTCCAAACCCCACTGTGCAAATTATTTTACCTCTATAATTGGTTGAAGTGGAAGAGCTGAATACTTCTCTATACTCACTACAGTTTGGCATACATGACAAGTTCTGACATGGTTGTGTGTATCTTTGAACAAGGTGGGCCAATAATAACCAACCCTTAGAATCTTATTCACAGTGGAAGGTGCAGATCCATGGCCTATGCCATATCTATCATGAAATTCTGCCATTATCCTTCTAGCTTCTGCTTTTCCCAAGCACCTCAGGTAGATACCCTAATGATATTTCTTATACAAAACAACTCCTTTCATCATAAAACTATTACTCTTCAAACGTAGATCTCTCCTTTGTACTGAATTAACATGTTTATGACATTGTTGGTTCAAAAGATAGTAGATGATATCATCATACCAGTCCCCCTGGAGATACATCTTGGAGGTGGTAATCTTGAGCTGAGAGGTCAGGACCCATCTTTTCCATCATCCTAGTTAGCCCTTGTCCTCTCACCAACTTCATGGGCTGAATCTCAATATCATATTCCTACAACATAGTTACCCACTTAGCCCTGCATTCTCCCAATTCATTTTGCATCAACAACAACTTGACTATAGGATCAAGAACTATTGCAAAGACATTGTTCCTTAGAATATAATGTCTGAACTTCTTTATAGATCTTACCAAGGCATAGGCCTACTTCTCTACACTTGGGTACCTTAGTTCTGCATCTTTCAAAGGTGCACTCATGAATGCTATGGGATGCTTATTCCCTTGATCAGACTTTTGAGTTAACATGCTATTAGAAGAATGATTAGAAGAAAATGAGTATATGTAAAAAGGTTTGGCATAATCAGGACTCACCAAAAATGGAGCTTTAACAATAGCTCTCTTGATTTCTGCAAATGCTTCTTTTTCTTCTGCACTCCTTTCAACTTTTGCTTCTTGCTTCAACATTGCATTCAATGGCTTGACTATCTCAACAAATCTAGTGATGAACTTCCTTGCAAAGTTAATTTTTCCAAAGAATGATTTCATTTCCTTCTTACTAGTAGGTGGTTGAATCTTGAGTATGGCTTCCACTCATTTAGGGTCAATAGCAATTCCTCTTTCTGAAATAACGTGTCCCAGAAGTTTTCCTTCAATAACTTCAAAGATGCACTTCTTTGGGTTAAGAGAGGTGCCAAATTCTCTACACTTCTAAAACACCTTGCATAAATATGCTATATGATCACCTCATGTTTCAGAAAAGACTATCAGATCATCCATATAATTAATTATGCACTTACCAATGATGTTAAAAACAATGTCCATGGCTCTTTGGAATGTAGCTCCAACATTGATCAATCCGAAAGGCATTCTCCTATAAGAAAAAGTTTCCCATTTTGTGGTGAAGGTAGTCTTATGCATGTCTTCATACTGTACCATAACTTGATTATATCTAGATTATTCATCCAGAAAAGACATCATTTGGGATCCATTGACAATCTAAAGCACTTCATCTAATGAGGGGACTAGATATCTTTTTTTGATGCTCGATTAAGATTCCTAAAATCAACACACAAATTGTCTCTCCATTCTTCTTTCTCACTGGAACCAAATTTGCAACCTAGTTTGAGTGTCTTACCAAAAATATGATCCATGCTTAGAGTAACTTCTTCACCTCCTTTTGGATGATTAACTCTAACAAGGCATTAATTGGTCTCTATCTTTGCCTAAAAGGTCTAGCTCCTGACTTTAGAGGGATGGTATGTGTAATAATTAAAGTTTCATACATTTGCAGGTCTTCATAACTATAGGCTATCACATCTTGATATGTATGCAAAGCATCAATGATTCCTTTCCTCTCCTCTGGAGTACACACTTTACCATTAAAAATATTTTTGATATCCTCTTGAATTCCCATGTTGTATGCTTCACCTTAGCTACTGATGGATTCCTTCTTAGCATCTTGCTCTTGATCTCTAATCTTATCTAGATAAAAAATCCTCTCTAGTTGTACCATTCCCCTTGAAATAGTATTAGTCTTCAAATTAATGACTCCTTCTAGGTCCATATCTACTTCTTGAGGTTCAGCTTCATAAACGATCTGAGAGGTGAATACATCAATGTTGGTAATGAAGTCCAATATATGCTTATCATCTTCAAACACCTAAAATTTAGTCACATTATCAGGTACTAAAGGTACTAGAGTTAATTCTATAGTGAATTTCTTCAATCCAGAGAGAGATAAAGGCTACAAGGTACTAGCTGCCTGAGCCAAACAATCCATTGTTTGATTCCTACTACGTGGTATCAACTGAATGTTGAAGGCTTCAAATCCCTCAATAAAGTCCCATACTTTATTCCTATAATTGGTCATCCTTATATCATGACATGAGTATTTCTTTCTAACTTGTTTTACCACTAACTCAAAATCTCCAAAGACTTGCAAAATCTTAACCTTTTTCCTTAGTGCCATAAGTAACCCATGAATGAAAGCCTCATATTCTGCTACATTATTGGTACAATGAAAGTGGAGTCTATGAGTAGAAAAATAGGTCTTACCTCTTGTGCTAATCAATTTAAATCCTACTCCTACACCTTTCTCTGATTTGGATCCATCAAACCTTAAGGTCCAATAGCTAGCAACTCTAGATTTCTTTGATGTATCCCTTGTACTGTTGCTACTGGAAGGCTCTTTAGAAATCATCACCTTCTTTCCTTTGGGGTCATCCTAAATACTCTGTATATTTATTTTTACTATTGGAGTGGGATTAGTGCACTTCTGCACCTACTCAACTACTATTTGGTACAAGTAGCATTCTAGTTCTAAGTGGAAGGAATTTTGAACTCTACAACAATTGGGTAGGAGAAGCTCCTCAAAATTCATATCCCTGCCGAGATGGATCTGATGTTCTACACACTTACAGATGAATTCTTGAAAACTTTCCAGTAAACTAAGTTGATTATCTTCAAGATCTTCATTTTCTTTGACTAGCTCTACTAGGGATGTAGTGTTGGATTTTGCTGTGAAATCAACAGGTGTGGAGTGTAGCATGAGAACTTCTTCTACATCAGATTCTTCAAAGGCCTCCAACACATAATTTCCCATGCCTACCTCTGACACCAATATTTCATTTGAAGTATTTTGATATTCTATAATCACATACTTCATTTGAGGTTCCCTTTCAATTTTGATTTGGTTTGGCACTCCTTTCCAGGGAAGCCACATGTGTGATTGATCAGTTGATACATATCCATTCAGGTCCTTGGTAAAATATTTCCCTAAGATGAGCTCATAAGAGTCAGGGATGTCTGCTACTTGAATATTAATGGCTTGTTGGATTCTAGGATCTGAAGCAATCTACATGGGAATCATGTTTAGCTCTCCTACCACATTCAATTTTGTTTTATCTAGCTATGTTACCTTCTTTTGTGAGGATGCAGGAGTAATTCCTAAGGCTCTACAAATAGGGAATGGCATCACATTGGTAGAAGCACTTTAATCTAGAAGACAGTTGTGTAGATTCTTTCCAAAGATATGAACAAAAATCAAGAAGAGGGGATTCTCAAATTTTCCTTGGAACAGGGTTAATTTTGTATCAACTTGGGAAACTTTATTTTTGTCCTTTTCCTTCCCTTTGTCCCTAGAGGTTGTTTTGGTTTGACTTTGATCTTTCACTACTTGGGAACTAG
>VDFB02286643.1:0-35818 GCA_007258455.2 Sequoia sempervirens
TCAGTACATAAACAAGAATCATAGAATCTATTTCAAATAGGATTTTTCTCCAATCTTTATTTTTCATGCTCCTAATGTGGTGGTGAATCACTTTATTATACTATTTGAGATTTATGTGTTTTTCTATTTCTTTTGTTTCAATTGGAGCTTGACTATTTTTTTATTTTTAGCTTTGAGATGTTACATGTGTGTGGATTTTGTAAGTTTTATGATATGAATTATGTTGGGTTGGATTTTTTGGTCACCTTGGTGCATTGGTATGTTCATTGTAGCAAGGCATTTAGATAATGTTTGTAGTAGTCAAGTTAATTTCACTTTAAGACTTATAGATGTTGACTATGACTATATGAGAGACTTTAGATATTATTTTAGTAGGAGCTTTGTGTAGTTACATAATTAGTCTTATCTTCTTAATTAGAGATCATGGTTCAACTTTAGGAGTTGCTAATGTTGCACTCATGGTGTTTGATTTTGTGAGGGCCATGGGTGATATTCAATAATAACATGTTTATCATAGTGCCATGTGTAACTTGAGATCACCTTTAGTGGGATCTCTGGTACTGATATATATTTGACATTTGTGATGGATGGCATTTTTGTAGTGGTTGTTTTTGTCATAAGGAGCTCCTAATACCTAACTTATGTGTGTAGTGAGATTTCATTGAAATATTTACTTCTGCTGACAAAAGATGCTTATATTCATGCTTTTAAATATGTTGACATCTTATTGCCATGGAGGGTTCTTGGAGTCTTTGGTTGAGTTGTTAGTTATTATATATAGGTTTAGATGGATGATCCTTGGTGTATGAGCATGCAAATAACTTACTATCATGCAATTTTTTTGAAGATTTTGGTTGAGTTGTGATCATGAGGTATTCATGACATCATGGTAAGTTCCTAGATTTTGTACTAATATTATAGTGGGAGCTTTGGTTGTGGTTTGTAGTAATTTGACAAATGAGTGTTGTGATTATTTTTCTTTGTGATCCTCTAGTTATTGTAGTGTTGTAGCTAGAATTTGACTATCATGAAATGATCAGTTGTACATCTATATTATATTTTTGATACGGCTAGATCTTGATAAATATTTGGAGATCATGTGTTGGAATGATGAGTTTTTGGTTTATTTTAGTAGAAAGACCAATGAACCTACACTTGGAGCTAGATTTGAGTTCAACATGGACATGATCAAAGGAAAACTAATTTTATGCCCCACTCTTGGTCCACTCAACAATGAATGATCTAGTAGGTATTGCTTTATGTCTCATATTCTCATGTGTTATGTGTCTTAAGTTATGGATGACAATCCTGATAACTTGTTTTAAGGAGTAGAGACATATCATTATATTTTTATTATCTCCTTAGATTTGGTTCCTAAACTATGTTATTTTTAATGAAAATGTGTTTAGAAGAGTACAAGAGATGGTTAGTTGATTGGGGCATATTCCTTTGTTGTGGGAATTGTCATCTGATCTTCCTTCAATTTGAGAGGCTTACATCTATTGTTGCTATGTTTGACATTGGATTGGATGGTTAGATATTATCAACTTTCCCGTTTGGGGTTTTGGAGATCTTATCATAACTTGAGCACATGTTGGTGGTGGTAGGGTACAATTTGATTTTCAAGTTTCCTCTATAGTTTTTTGTATATCCAAAAGGTTTGGTTCATTTCATGTTGGAGTTGAGATTTGTGTAGATTTGATCATTTATTGTTAAATTGTAAATGATTAGAGCTCTTTAATCTTTCTCTTCTATGTGACATGAATAACTTGGGAGAGATAAGATGATTAAGGAAGCATTTTGTAGTTTTTTATAGGTTTGTAGATTGGTGTGTATTATTTGACTCTATGTGATAGAGGATTTTTCTATTGTATCCTTTATATGTTTTCTATTGGTGGGTTCTTTGGATGCTTTGGTTATTTTTAGACTAGACATTGCCCCATACAGTAGGAGTCCTAGGGAGGCATATGTGTTATTGGATTGTCGTACACAATTCTTTAGATTTTTTGTATGTTTATGTTTTTTTTACTATTGGAGATAGACTTTGTACTAAACAGTGAATATACAAGGACTTACAATTATGGATTGGGATGGATTTATTGATATCATAAGATCTACCTATGACATGTGTGTGCCCCTTTTTTGAAGTATAATTAATTAGTAATATTTTGTGGTTGTTATTCTAATATTTGTTGAGTATTTGGTAGATACTCAGTCCTATTTTAGAGATGGAATTTGATGCATACATTCAAGTTGAAGCATGTCATTCTGAGTGTGATCTTGGATTTGGTCTCTTACCTTTCATGCTTGGGCATGATGGATGATGAGAGTGTTGTGGTTAATATGGTTATCACTTGATGGATGTTGAAGATGTTTAGTTGAGTGAGTGAGGACATATGAGTTAGTTGGTACCAAATGGTTATACCCTTGACAATTAGTTTATTGTTTGTTGGTGTTCCCCTTTTCCCTTGGAATGTATATGACAACCAAGAGAATGTTGGGATTAGATGTGTCATATACCTTGCAAGTCTTAAGGTTCAAACATATTTATTTATTTATTATTTTTTACTTTATGCCTTGGCCATTATGTCATGTGTAATTACTGACATTTATGAAAATATATATTTGTATAAGAATATCTTGTTATGAATTCTATGTAAGAGAATCTATGACAAAGATTGTGGTTATGATGCATAAGAGTAAATTGCTGAAGGGGTTACACAGTGGACTTATTAGAGCATTTTTTATTTATTTGTTAGCATGAGATGCAATTAGTACTTCATGGGGAAGGAATGGAGGTCAAATATGCTTGTGTATGAAGTAATTTTTATTTTGAGACTGATCTACAAATGTGAGGGTAATGATAATTCATGTCATAGTATTTTTGGATCTTATTTGGACTCATGGTATTGTTATTTGGTGCTTTTCTATACATCCTTAAGTCTATATATTCTAGGAATGGGGTAGATGATGCATGCGAAGTATTTTTATAGGGATACATTGTTAGATTTCTACCAGAGGAAGATAATGTTGATCTTCATGGAGGAAAAAGCCTAATATTTTATTATAACAAGTTTGCTAAATAATACATTGGTTCAATGCTTTGGAAGTTAGGTTTTCACATTTTTTTCTAGGGTATATTTGTGTCATTATCTTTCTTGTGGCTAGTTTTCCTTTTATCTCTTTCATTATTTATTTTTAAAAAGTGTTGTTTACATGGTGAAATATTATTAATCTATTTGTAGATCTGATTAACATGTTAATCTCTTTAGAGGATTAAAATGTAAATACTTGTGATTCTTAATAATTATGTTTAATTTATTTTAGTTGACAAAGGATTTGTGGGCATTTTTCTTAGCATTTTCTATGAGTAAGAATTTGTTCTTTCTTCAACACTTGTCAACTTCTCCATTGTTGGTGGATCATACTAAAGGATTATAATATCCTAGTTACCAATGTTCTTATCTTAATATTTTCTTTTTACAAATAGTGTTTGTTGATGGAGCTTTGTTGTACTTGTTGGGCCCATGGATGACTACTTGGTTATCATTCTAAGTGATGCCACATCATTTCTTCATTAAATAAATAAATAATTTATTTAATTATGCTATCTTCCCTTTACTAATTAACTAAATAAATCATATTTTATTAGTTAATTTGGACTAACCTTCTCCCACCGCTAATTAATTAAATGCATCCTATTTAATTTATTTTACTAACTCTATCATACACATTCTATTGTTCATCTCGTGTAATTTTTTTTTTTTTTTTTTTCACTTTATCACAAAAAATTGCAAAAATAACCTTTTGCATCTTGATCTGTCATTTATATTAAGGTAATCTTGACTATTCATCACATAATTCAATATTTCTCATCCATTTGCACTTATTTCAATCCTCCACTTATTTGCATCTCATCTCCCCATGCAAGTGATGCAGGAGCATCTAGTGGTGTGAGGGCAATCTTGCATCACCCAAAAAGATGATTTCCATTTTTTGTTCCCGTTGTTTGCTTTTTGTAGATGTTTTTGCATTTTTGGATACCCTTTTCATCGAATAAGAGTTTCCAACTTTTAGAACTACTTTTCTACTTTTTCTGCTCAATTGCTATTTTTAGCAGGTGTGAATTTGAAGGCGTGAGAAGACAAAAATTTATGGGAAGGTTCAGGACGGAAAAATAAGCACTTTGGCGAAAGAATCAAGTCAAGATCATTTACGGTTTGAAAGTTATTCAAGTTCTAGTTTATGCTTTTTGCCCTAAAAAACCTTCCGAGTCCAGTTTGAGGCACTAAACGGTTCCGGATGGGCCCAAAAATTTGCAGAAATCTCAAAGTAGTTTGCCATAGGCTTACTTTGTGGAACATCATTTTTTTGAGAGCTTTCCGAAAAAGGTATTATCATTGAAGATCCGATGGTCGGATTAAAAGTTATGGCTGCCGGAAGTTGGTGCATATTTTAGAAATGTGCTAATTTTCGAATGTGAATTTAAATTTGAATTTCAAATTGTAATTTTGACGCCAAACCACCAAAACTCATATCTCGAATGTTGTTTTTGGCTCCAAACCGAAAATGGGCTATTTATGGGCTAGTTTCTGATTTTTGGATAACTTTTTGGGGAAAGAAGTTTGCATGCTGCGAAAGGGGAACTTGGGTAATTTTCTGTAAGTCTGTAATTTGCATGTATCACAGAGCTCAAGGATTTGAGATCCTCTGCATGTAAGAGTTCCATATTTTTGAATAAAATATTATTCTGTGAGTGTTATTCTGTGTCTCGGGTTTGCTCCCTCGTTAACAAGTTGATGTAATTCTATCCTAATCCTCTCACTAAGATTAATCTTATCCCTATATTTTCATCAATCCCATCCTTCATCTTAGCTTTCCCTACAAGCTAATGAATCCTAGCCTTCCAATCTAAAATCCAATCTCCACTATTTATATTTAGTCTCAAAAATCTATAAAAACCATCTCTCTTTAGGATATTTTACCATGTATAAAAGTTCAAATACATACTTCCAAATTGGAAATCTCTTTCAAGAGCAACCAACATTCTATTTATACTCTTGCATTCCATTTTGAGCACATCCAAAGCATCAAAGGGCTTGTGTGGGGTGAGATAATTGTTTGTTCCTTCCATGGTTTTATGATCTATTTGCTCAATTAGAGGTGTAGGTTAAATTTAGAACATGAATATGTTTGCATGCATTTTTTATTTTTATATATTAAATTTTACTATATATGTACATATTTTGAAATCAACTTTTTTCTTTTTTCTTTTTAAATATTTTTAGACAACTTAATAAAAATATACTTGATGGAACTACAAGGTAATAATTTAAATCTTAAACAATAAATTAAACAATTCTATTTGTTAAGTACAATTTTATAAGATATAAAGTTAATCTAAGTCCTATCATCCATAAAATGAACAAAATAACAAAAAGAAAAATAAATATAGCTGCTATCATCCACTAGTGGATAAAAAGAGAAAACAAGATATATAGAAAACAAATAGATGGAATGACTTGTTAGAATATGAGAAATAGATTAGTTGAATGTTGAATATTTTTATTATTTAATGTTGTGTAATTATTAGTATAAATATCTTATATATATTTATTCAAAAGATATTAAGGGATATTTATTTTGAGATTTTTATTTGGAGGCTGATACTTCTTGATGTTTTTAAGTAGATATGTATTTAAGATATCTATATTAGTATACATTAGACTATTCTCATAAAAGCTCACATTATCAGTACTTACAATTGAAGATAATAAAGTTTTGAAGTGTAAATAAGCATAAACTTTATATTGGAACCATTTTGATTATCCGTCATTCCATACCAATTTTCTTTATCATCTTTATAATTACACTTCTTAACATGATAAAAAAAATGAAGAAAACAATATATAAAATTATTCATCAATTGTTTAATATAAAATTGATTTAATTGTTTGAATACAATTGATAAGGGTGATGATATGTTTTTTGATTACACCATCTACCAAAATTCAAATTTGAATATATAAATTTGAGATCCTACCCTCAACCTAAAATTCATACTTTAATATAAAATAATTAAAACATTCCATATTTCTTTCTCACAAGATCACTATCATTACTATAAATATCCATGTGAGATTGAGAATCTTGATTTGAGTTTTAGACAGTGATAGTATGATTGTATTATGAGCAAACTCAATTTATAATGGCCAAATTATTGTTCTATTACACTGTGATAATATGATTGTATTATGGGCAAACTCAATTTATAACAGCCAAATGATTGTTCTTTCATCATTGGAAGTCGACTCTTGGTTGAATACATATTACAATATAAGTTGGGACCGGATGTTTGGCAGTCCCTGGCATATCATGGCTTTTTCAATAACAACCAAATGATGAAACTTATATTGTTGGAAGCTGACTATGCAGTTGCCTGTACCCACTTTAAAATACTTTATTAGAATAGTAAATTTCCTTAGCCGGCTGTTTGGCAGCAGCTTGTACATAATGGTGGTTTATTTACAGGCCAAACAGCTAACCACTCAGTTTGGTACCTAAAAGTCAAGCTGTGTCTTCGTCTTTCTCATAAGACCAGTGGATACATGAACAAAATAATTAACTATTTAATCTGGATTTGATTCCATATTGTATGTGATATAGTACTACGGTTGACAGGTCTACTTCTGCATACACTGACTTGCAGTTATAATTTTATCTAACCAAGTTCGGTGAATTTGGAGTTAGAGTAGCCTTTAATGAGAACAAAGACATGTGAACATGACTGTAAATGGTTTTACTGTAACGGGACTTGCAGCTCCACGTGGGGCCTCTGAATAGGTAGTATCTGTTAAGACTGATCACCCAGTTGTAACAAAAGTGCCATTAACAATTACCTAGTGCATTTTGAGAGCAGTTGTGTTGGTACTGATAATAAAGGTTGTGTACGTATCATTGAAATCACTGCAAATTTTAAATTGAAAAAATTGAGGAAAAATTGGATTAGGGTTAGAAAAATTTGGGTATGGAAAAATCAGAAAAACAATAAGATTATAATAACGGTTAAATAATGAGTTTATAAGGGTGGATTGGACAGTCAAATTGTTATATATGGATGATGATCACAGATTTGATTCTTTTTGATTTACCTCTGCATGGGTGGAGAGCAGTTCATCACTAGGGAGGTTATAATCATGTGTAAGGACTTCACTTCAAGGGTATTGGGTATTGATTCCTCAAATCTCAATTTAAAAATGATTATAATTTTATGGTCATTAAATTATACATTTTTATAATTCAAAATGTCACTATTTTCAGCTTCTGTCACTTTTGAGGATGCCTCGTTCCAGTGTGATGAGCATCCTGCACCTGACACAAATTTGGTTTGTCTTGAGGACCCCTCAAATGTTTCTCATCCTCTGAGCACATCTCCTACTCCTCTGGCTGCCTCCATTCTGCCCTAGGGTTTTATTGTGGATGACGACTATTGTTCACCTTGTTGTCCCCCTGTTCTACCCTGATGTCCTGTTGGTCTTCCCAGGGGGGAGTCTCATGTCCCCCTTGTAGTATCACTTGGATTGTCGTTCGTAGAAGGGTAAAGGTCTGTCCTTTACCTCTTCCACTTTTTATTCTCGAGACTTGTTGGATAAGTTTGTTGTATACGGTTGAGGCCCTTGTTTCTCGTTTCTTTCCGTACTATGCTCCGGCCATAAGCATTGTTGGTTTTTGTTTGGTACTTTTTGGTCTCAGCATTGTTGGTTTTTGTTTGGTTCTTTTTAATCTCACTTCTGGAGAGATTTGTCCTACTTGCCTCGATGGCTGTTTTGTTTTGAGTTGGGACCTTTCCCACTTATCTTAATCAAAAAAATTTTGCTGTTACAATTCGATTTTTTCAGAAAGTTTGTTTCTATTTTCTAATTAAACCTTGTTTCTTTTTATAATTTATAAAAAATTCAATACTTATTTCTTCAACAACAACAATTTAGAAATTATTAAAAAACAAATACTAGAAAATAAAAAACCACCACTTCAAATTTTACTTCAATATCATTCTAAAGATTTGTATTTAAATCTTTTTAATAAGAAACCCAATACTTTAATCACTTAGTATCTGAACTAATTAACCATGCTTTTAAGAACTACTATTATTTATGTAAACAATAAAATTTGTAGCTCCAAGTGGACCCTCCGTATCCTATCTGTTTAACAGCGGCCACACCTGTTATAACAAAAGTTCCATTAATAATTACTGCATGTTAAGAGCAGTTGTGTTGGCATTAGGAAAGTTTGCTTGTACATAGCATGACAGTCTATAATAGCATAATCTTATGTTGGGACTATTGTTTCTAACTTTCTATATTCCATTTAAATGTGGTCCTAAGGATATTTCTTAGCTGTTATAATTTATTATAGGTATGATGAACAGGAGAGTTGAAATTAGCAGACATTATTCATGGCATTCTTGTCACGTGGCAGAGGATTATTCTCTATGAAATTTTAATCTAAATTTGTGTCTTACTTTCCCTTCAAATTCTATGCATCATAAAATTAAAAAATACTAAAATTACCTGAAAAACAGTTACTTCCAAAATTTCTAAACGGCCTCTGCATGCAAAATGTAAGCAGTTTGTGCATGGGACCATGCTGTATCAGTTCTGATTATCAATAGATTCTTATAAAATATCTCTTAGCTGTAAAGTGGAGGCATAATCATGATTTCATTCAGGCCAACCCATATTGGCATATTAATGTGCATAGCAGGCAATTTGGTTGATTGGGGTGTCAGAGCCAGCCAAAGTGCTGAGCTGTCTGCATGGCTGGATTGGGCTCTCCAACAAGTCTTGGCATAGTCAGATGAACAGGACTTGGGGCAACAAAACTTAGTTGGGTACAATTTAAAATTCCAGAACCTTTGAAAGTAAGGTTTTGTATGAATACAATTCTTCTCTTGCCAATCATCAATTAAGGAAGGTTAGCTTGCTGTTGCAGAAGAGCATGTGGCAAAACCTGTTAATTGCTGTAAATCCCACAATATTAGGTAATTATGATAAAAGAAAGGAATTTAATGAAATGCCTTGGAAAGGAAGTAATTGATACTACAAAATTAACATATAATCTTTTATTATGTTACAGAATATTTTATGGAGTTCAGTTTCGAAATGAATCTTGAAAAGTTCAAAGAATATTTGTGCTGTCAAAATCAATTTTTTTTTTTTTCTTTTGACAGTTATTTTCATGATCTTAATTTTAAAGCATGGTTTTTGTTTTGTTTTGTTTTTTTTTTGCATGATTTTATATAATATGAAATAAGAGAGATTTATTATTGTATTCTCAAATCATTATATATCAAATTAGCACTTGTATCTAAAGGAGATTCAAGGATTATGTCGATAGAAAACTATATATATGTTAATATGTTAGAGAGTAGTCACATGCATCTAAAGTAGGTTCAAGGATTACGTTATAGAAAACTATATATATGTTAATATGTTGGAGAGTACATGTTTGTGCATGGATGGGTATGGATGCCATGTGCAACAAATTCTAATTGTATGTGGTTAGATTAAACAATTAATGATAAATACTAAATAATGTAATGAAATAAACTTAGACAAATTTAGATTTTCTTAAGTATTTATCTGATTTTATATGATAAGAGACCTGATATTTTGGAGGCTTTTACCATTAAATGACAGCTAAAACTTGTATTCCAACTGCTCAACAGTGATTTGCAGGTGTGAGACTTATTTCAGGGTCAAATCTCACACTATATGTAGCCTATGGACTAATAAATAATACATATATTTAACCCAATAATCTCCACTCTATTAATATTTCTATATTATTATACGTCACCATACTATACTTTTGGAAACCCTAAAATGAAGGGCATTAAAATAGCTGAAGATTATCCATTGGAATGATTTTGAATACATGTACTGTAAGATTTAAAAAGTTTAAATATTAAAGATAGAAATACTCCTTTTTATGAAAGAAATGAATGTTCCTGTTGGGTTCACATCAAAGATATATTACCCATATATATTTAAAACCAATAGCAGCTTTTTGCAATGACTGAATTTTTCATCAATGCCATCAGGAAGTTTTCTTAATGTGCAACTTTATTGTAAGGTTTAATAAGTTCAAAACTCAAATATAAAAATACAAAGAAACAAAACCAATGTTACCCGTGGGTTCTCACTAAAGGTATTCTACCTGCATATAATTAAACCCTATAGCAACTGCAGCTTTTGGAATGACATTTTTTTTCATAAATGATAGTACGAGACTACTTAATGCCCTGACTAGAATGTGTTACTCCAAATGTCCTCTATGTTTAATAAGTTTAATCTTAATATGTAGGATAAGAGAGATTATTGTTGAATGTATGGAAAGTAGAATAAATAAATAGGCATTATAATCTTAAATAATTAAAACAGTCAATCTTATTTATGCAAATTTCATATTGAGTTTAATCTGAAGATGCATTCATTTTGGAATGTTTGTCAGTATAATAACTGCATTTTTTGGGTTATAAAAACAATGTAGGTATGTTGCATTAAAAACTGATGACGGGGTTGTGAATAACAGGTTAGATTTATAGAGTTTTGGGAATAAAAATGGATGGCTGAGATTAAATCTTGAATTATAGAGAGGTGATAGGCAAGAGAGAGTTGCACACTTTTTTAATTTGTAATTAAAATAATAATTATTTTCCAACTCAAATTGACTGAGGAGATAACAAAGTTGGTTGGTGAGTTAGTTGTCTGCACAAAGTAATTACTTAAATATACAAGGGAGTTAGGTAGAATTGACTATTTGCATAAAATAGTTAAGTGAGGGCATGAATGAATGAAGTGGATTGGATTGGTGAGTAGGATTAAGAGTAGGTATGTTTGAATTAGATAGATTGGATAGTTAATTAGGTGAAGTGAATTTTTATGACTTAATAATTAATTAAATGAATTATAAGTGTTATTAGGTGGAAATCAATGTTAATTGACTTATTAATGGATAATATGTGGACAAAATGGATAAATAATTAAATAAATAGATGGATTATTAAATAGATAAATAATTATTAAATTTAAAAATACTGATAGTTCAATTTAATTAAATAATTATGACTTATTTAACTAGATGATTAGGTGCTAGGGCTACTAAGTGATAAATTGGTAATGAGTGACAATGTGTACTAATGAACTGTGATGGCGAAGGTGACATTACTTTAGTGTCTACATTTTGTTCCTTTTTGAGATGATGTTTGAAGTAACATTGTTTAAAACAAAAGAAAAGTAATGATGAAGAAATAGATTAGAAGATATGAAGAAAGTAATGATATGCCCCAATCAGGTGGAATAAATAATAAAATTTTAGATGGTGAGATGATGTTCCCTTAAGAGATGAGTTATGGAAAAAATGAAAGTGAGCTCTCAAAAGAAGAACAATTAGATGAAAGTCATGGGAAAGATGAAAAATAATGGAAGAACATGAATGGATGGAGACAAGAAAAGTGAAAACAATGTGAATAGATGAAATGATGACAATATATGGAGAAATGTATTTAGAATGCTAGATTATGTTGGCACATGGAGAACGACCTTATTTTGATATAACAATGGATGTTATGCACTATGGTATAGAAGATCAAGATGACAATGTATCTAATGTGTGGAATAATGCTCAAGAAAACAACAAACAATAATATGCCTCAACACTCACAAAACATTTGACACACTTGGTGGGTACATGGTGAGATATCCATTAAACATAGAGAGGAGTTCCCATCACATTTCAAGGTGATTGATCTTGGTGGGTCATATGGGAGAGCAACCAACACACACAAAGAGGAGTTCCCATCACATTTCAAGGTGATTGACCTTGGTGAGTCCCATGAGAGAATAACCAACAAACATGACACATATAAATTGTGAAGATGAAATATAATTAGATTAATTATGCTAGGAATCAACTAAGAAACTAAGCAATTAACCTAACTAGATCATATTCCAAATGAAATCCTTGCAAATGCTAACTAGGAATCCATTAAACATGAAATAACATTCAATTGATATAGAAAACCTAATTTAACACAAGAAAACCTCATCCCATTGGGGGATTAGTACTGAGTTGATGTGAAATGCTCAACCCTTTCCCAATTCCATTATTGAAGGAAAGCTTTGATGACCTCTAATGGTGAAATTGATGAAAATGGAAAAATGCTCTCAAAAGTGAATGTGGAATTGGCTATAGTATGATTACTCAAATGCTTTGTGGATCATATTCTCATAGAAATGCAGGCTATTTATAGGATTTTTGGATTAATTAATGGCTAAGATTGAATTAGCTAATCAAGGGATATAATTCAAAGATGAGAGATGACATGGATCAAGGATCAAATCCATGGATGAGATTGAATATTGACATGGATCAATGATTCTAATCAAGGGTTCAAATTGCTTGAGACAATTACAATCCCATGATTTTAGGGAGATGGAGAAGATATTTCCATTTGGAGGGAAATGTTTGAATTGAAATTGGAGGAATATTCCATGAGAATATTCTTTCAATGATTGGAGGAATTAGAAGGTATTAGTCAATTAAATAATTAAGAAATTATTTAATTGTGCAAGTGGAAAGAATTTATGATTTAATTAAAAAAGTGGAATTTATTACATTCAATTAAACAATTAAGCTTATTTAAACAAATGAGAAGAATCAGGAAATTTAATTAAACAACTTGCATTATTTAATCAAATAGGATGAAGATTCACATGAAAGAGATGAATTAATCAAACATTATTAATTACCTGATTAATAGAGGAAAATGATGAATATAATTAAAAAATTACCATTATTTAGTTAAATAGATGAGAAATGATCGAATCAGGGTAGAAATGGTGTTATTAAATCAAATCAAAGTGTGACATTGTTTAGGACAATTTTAAGTGTCTATTGAAATAATAAACCATGCCCCAACATATACAAATAAAAGCAGACCATGATATATAATGATTGTGGTGACTAGAAGTAGACATAGTATGGGTCAAAAAGTTTATCAAAAGATCAAACAAACAAATCAACAATCAAAGGTAAATCATAGTTCAAAGATAATTCAAAGATCAACAATAAATTAAAAATATCAAAAAGATAAATCAAATAATTAAGCAAGTAATTGTCAATTGTCATACATCAATAAATTGCCTTTTTCCAAGGTGCTCATAGGATAAATGGAAGATGATTATGCCTGATATGGTGAAGGATGCATCTTGGGAAGGTAAGCAATAGAAGTACTTGGAAGATTCACAAAGGTAAATGATGTGACAATTATATATTATTGAGGTTGATGTTGAGTTTTGGATTTGACATTAAAAGTGCAATGTTTCAAGTGTGTAGTTTATAGGTATTAAGCAAGTGTTGTGTGAGGATTTATTGATGGAAAAAGAGTAGTTGAATAATGTGATGGATATAAAATTTTAATAATGGGATGGGGGGACAAAAGTGTGTTCACATGAGATATTGGAAAAATAAATGAAACTCATTTATTATTGAAGGAATCAAAATCCTCAAGTGAGCTAAATGACATGCCACAAGATATATTCCAAAGTAGAAGGTAACCACCTACTATAAAACAAGATATATATAATTTTATAGATGGAGGGGACTACAATTATAATAATTAGTAAACAAGGGGAGGAAGGAAACTTATGGATATGTGATAGATGATGACTTGGAAGGTTACAAAGTTGGGTTTTTTTACACATGGTGCCCACGAGAAGGTTTTCACTAGGGTACTTGTCCAAGGCTCTACCAAAAGCTTTTTTTTATCAGAGGATCATTTTTATTTTCACTAATTTTATTTTTGTTGTTATATTTTTTACATTGTTTTATTTTGTTTATTGGGATATTCCTTAGATTACACATGAAAACACTTAAGGTGTAGGATGTTGACATGCTCATCAAGTGAGTTACCATCGTTTATGTTAATGGGTGTCTAATTGATATTCTCCTAAATCGTACTTAGAGATATAGACATATGGGCCTAACCAATAAGGCTAAAATTTACCCTTCTTATTTCTATTCTATAGATTTTTATGATTTTTGTTAAACACAATATTAGTAATCTCAAAATCATGGGCTCTAATTTTCCTTATTGTAGCTATGATGGAGATGATTTTGGTATGAATACATATACTTAAAGGCATTAAGGAACCTTCATCAAGAAATTCTAGTTCATGTAGATGTGCAATATGATACTCCTAATCATCAATAAGATTGCATAAGGAAACATGTAATAATAGAGTTTTAATCTCAATATGTAAGATGGATTCAAATCCAAGGTAAAGTGAATAGTGAGTTACATCACTTGGTGTGTGGATTCTAGTGCAATAGGTCCAAATGGTGGGATTAAGCTATAAGTTCCAATCATGGGCAACATCATTAACTATATTTTTGAGGTTTTTAAAGAGGGTTTTATTAGATGTATCTATTTGGTCATTATCTTGTGGGTAATATGGGGTGAACTAGTGGTGTTGGATGTGAAAGAACTCACAAAGAGTGTAGAATTCATTATTCTTAAATGATATGCCATTATCAGTGACAATGACACAAGGGATGCCATAGTGATAGATGATATAGTGGAAGATAAAATTTGAGATTTATTGGCTAGTAGTGTATGTAAGAGGAATAATTTTAATCCATTTGGTAAAGCAAGTTGACTAAAAATGCTTATAATCATTTTATCATTGGAGGAAGATGGGTTAATATTACCAACAAGATTGAGACCATAATATGAAAAGGGCCAAGGAATAGTGATGGGCTCCAATTCCTATGATGGTGCATAAATTAGATCTCCACGTTGTTGGTAAAATAAACATTTCTTTTCATAATAAGAGGCATCTTGTTCCACAATGGGCCAATTTAGAAGCGTGTTCTCAAGAGCTTCCAAGCTTGGACTATATTTCTAGTGTTTGCACCACAAATACCATATTAGAGTAAAAAGAAATTTCCTAATTAATTATTTAATTTATTAGATCCCTTTTCACACTAGTATACTTAAGATTACTTAGGCCATGTGTTTTTTCTACCTCAAGTCATAGGATGAGGACACATGCCAAATTATATAATTTTATTCTCACCTAGGGATCTAGGATTTATTTTTCCTTTTTCCTTTTATAAGGATTCACTATTTTATAATTATATAATGCAAAATCATTATGATTATGTTTTTTGGATCTATAGTCTTTTTGGCCTCCATAATAATGCTTATTACTTTTCCTCTCTTTTTGTGATAGATGTTTGATTGTAGGTGATCTTAGGAAGTTGTAAGGTTGAGGAATCAACTCCAACATGGCATTAGAGCTCTAGATGCATGATTATCTATCTTTTTTTCAGATATTTTACCCTGAAAAAATTGTTCATTCTAGAGAATAATGAACCTCATCGTTGTGTTCAAAACATCCAAAAACCCTAAGATTTGTTCAAATGTCAAAATCTGAGTAGAGAGAAATTTATGTATTTTTTGGGGGTTGCATAGATATTTAGGTCAAAAATCTATATAGTCATAAAGATCCATATCCAGTTACAACATTGTACTGCATCACTTGTCATTATTTTTGACATAACTATACATTTTTTGGCATTCTATGCATTTTTTGTCATGATCTGATATTCTTTGGTATTCTTTTTATAAATCTGGCTTTTTTTTGCTTTTAGCAACTATATAGAAAATCAGCATGTTTTTTTTTATTGGAAAGAAAATCAACATGTTGGCATAACCTTAGTGGTGACCACTACTTTTTGGCACAATGACTTTTTTTTAATGGTAATGTTTTTTTACTAGCGGAAAGATCAATTTTCTTTATTACTGGTTGGTTTATTACTATTGGCATTAGGGTTTAAAACCTTGATCCCATAAGTGACAAGGGGAGCTTAAATTTCTAGTACCTATACTTTTTCAAACCTACCATCACTGAATTCCTAGAAATGCCATTGCTCTCTACCACTATTGTCAATGTTGCAATTCGGTGGCCACCATAGCTTCATTTGTCTAACACCCACCCTAGTGCCACTTGATCATAGCTCATTCTCTACTAGGTTAAAACCCAATCACTACTTGGTTGCTACCTTTATGAGAAACACTACTAAGTCACCTCTAGTTCACCACTACTTAGTCATCTAGCCTTTCTTTTGAGGCCTTTTTGATATGTTTTTGTAAATTGACTATATCTTGGGCATACTAAGTCAATTTTAAAAAATAAGATATCATTGGAAAGTTGGTTCTGAGAAATTTCTAGTTGTGGTAACATTTTTTCTAGATTTTATTGCTGATGAATTTTATCACCTATTGAAGTTAGATCTAGTTATTTGCATTTCCAAGCCCATAAATTTTGGCTCAGATCTCCTTTTTTTCTAATTCTCATAGCTCTAGAAATTTATTTTGGCCTTCTACATAGATTTAAAACTATATTTTCTATTTTTTTACGAAGTACATGTAAGGATCAAAATTGAAGTGTATTTTTCAATTTCTTATTTTTTTTAGTCATCAAATTTGTAGATTTTGGTTTTTCTTATTGTGGGGGGTAAATTTTTATCCCATTGTACTTTTAAACATAAAAAAATTAAAAATCACTATATAGACACTTTGGTAAACTCAAAACCAAACATACACATGGAAAAACCTCTTCTATCAAACACCTTACATTGCACAATTATCACACCTAAAAACTATAGATGAACAAATTATTGGTATACCTTGGATGATATAAAACCTAATTTTACTTTGGAATATCAAATATTTTCCTAGATAAACAAGATGTATGAAGCTATGGGTCTTATTGCACTCTACGTCTTAGATAGCTTCTTGTTTCACATAGAGTCTTGTAGGACTCCTAAGTAGTTATGAGAAAAGTGTAAGGATTTTCTTTGTATAGTCAATGCATTTTTGGAATTATAGATTGAGGAAAAGTTGACTACATTGGCATCTCATTCCTTTCCCTCCATTGATGAATTTTTTGGTAAAGTTTATGTCATTGAGATCACTTTTATAGGGTTGTGGGAAGGACAAGTATTACAAGTCATGCATTTTTTGATCATTTATAAGTGTTTTGGACCCTTTCAAGTGTTATCTTATACCTTCTATTACACTATGGATACATTGGGAGACACCATGACATTTCCTTCATTTGAGGTCTTTTGTGATCACTTGACATGATAAAAGGCTATGTTGACATAATTGGAGGCAGTTTCTAGTTCCAAGACTTATGCATTGGTTTCCTATTCACCCAAGGGGAAAGGTAAGAAGACATAGAAGCCAAATATATAATCCTCTTTAGACACTGAAAGCTTCTCCAAGCCTAAGAAAAAGTCAAATAAAATTTTTAATCTACACCTAAAATGATAAATATTCTAAGCTTGGTGAGTCTTCCTCTAAGGCAGAGAAGAAATCAAGAAACCCTTGTATTTTTTATGTGGAGGAAGGACATTTAGTTATTAGATGTTATAAGAGATTAGAGCCATTAGAGGAGGCCATGTAGCAACACATAATTTTACCATCTAAGTCTACTTCCACTAGCACAGTAAAGGGTCATGCATTTTAGCACAAGCTTCATATTCAACACACAATTAGATTACTGGCTCAAGAGTCTCAAATCATATGACTCATTCATTTTAACAAATTGAGTATCTTTTATATAATAGTACTTCTCAAATTATAATGGGTAACTCTTCAAAATTTTCAATTTTGGGTTCAAGGACTATTCAAATGATTGATGGTCACATTGATGATGTTCTCCTTATTCTTGATATTTTTGCTAATATACTCTCTATATACTAGACTTGTCACATTCAAGCATCTTAGGAAATTGAGTTTTGATCCAATGATGTTGTCATTTATGATCTCCATCATCTAGACATAGTTATTTCTTTAGAGAGATCTGATCGTGAGTCTAGATTGTATAACTTCCATGATTTTGAGTCATCTAGTGGTTCATCACACTACCCATGCAAATTCCTTGAATAAAATTTTGCATGAATGTTTGGTCATGTCAACTACATGTATCTATAGTAGGTGAGTTAATAGGAGAGGGTACTTGGTCTTTCTAAGGTTTCATGCACAAAGGGTGTTTGATGAAGATAAATTCTTGGGAAACAACATTAGAAGCCCTTTCCCAAGGGAAAGGTCCACCATACTTCTACCTTATTGGAGTTAGTACATAGTGACCTTATATATTTTCCCACTCCTTCATTTTTAGAAGCTAAGTACGTTCTCACATTTATTTATGATTTCTCTCGTCAAACATGGGTGTACTTTCTCAAGTACACAAGAATGATGTCTTCACCACTTTCTAGACAATCAAGGTGTTTGTGGAGAAGCAATCAAGTTCTTCTATTTTGTATCCTGACATAGATGATGGGTGAAATATGTGAACTATGAATTTCAAGATTATTGCATTGAGCATGGTATATATCATTAGTTTATGAATCCTTATACTCCTTAGAAAAATGGTGTTGTTGAATGCAAGAACAAATCACTTAGGGAGATGGCCAATTGTATGCTTTAGCCTTATTTTAAAAGTTCCTAAATTTAATGGCTTAATTGCTAATGCTGAAGTGGTTAGTATTGGAGAGAATCATGGTGTCACTTATCAAGAAACCCCATAAGTTTTTTCCAAAGTTATTTAATGAGGCATGAAATTTTAAACTCCCTTACATGTTCTTTAGGTTTTAGACTTTGATAATGCTTGCAAATGGATAAATCAATTTATTATTATAGGTTATTATGTAGGAATCTAAATCATGTGTACAAAAACACACAAAAGAGTTCCAGGCGTATACTACTTGGGTCTATTGTTGTGAATAAATGTCTTGTACCTAGTCAATTCACTCACTAGGTAATTAGGGGACATATTCACATGTTAAGTTTAATATACTTAGGCTCTAAGATTCCTTCTAGAAGGATGAGTTGTCTATCCTAGATCTTATCTTATCCTAGGTTGTTATGACTTAGTTGTCTCATGTGATAGGATTAAGACGTTTGTCATGATCTTGTCTAATCCCATCTCTCTCCTTGCCTATATAAGCAAGGCATCATATGTGTTGTCATAATAGTGGCTTTACAATTCCTGAGGAATGAATTTTAGCTGAATCACATATTTTTAGAAAATATAATGATTTAAGCCTTAAAAAAGTTCCATTTTAAGGATTCCATTGAAGAGGGTTTGATCAAATCACCTTAGATCAAACCCCTTGGATAGAACCTCGCTAGTTTTAAACCATACCTATAAATGTGTCTCCTTTACACCTATCAAAATGCTGATAAAAAATCACTTTTGATTTAGATTTTGGGGGATCAAATGAATTCATTTAAAATTTATTTCAAATGATTATGGTATTCCTCAGAACAAGCTATCCAATGAATATAATTTTAATATGTTTTGGTTTTGTTATGTATTTGTTTTTTAAGTTCTATTAAACATAGGTTTTTCATCGAAAATGAATTTCTTTGTTCTTCACATGTGGAAAAATAGAAGATTATCAAAAAAAAAATTGAAAAATATGAGTGCACTAGATATTGAAGTCCTTGATCCAACAAAAAAATAAAATAAAAATTTTGATACATACAAAAAAATTTACTGCGTTATACAAATCGCGGTGTTTGAATTGTAATTCGCTTGACTTTGAAACTTGATTAAGGAAAACATATTCAATAAAAAACTTTCTAACCAAGTGGAAGCACTAGATATCGAGTTACAAATCTAAATTTGAAAGAATTAGAATTTTTCCTTCATGGGAAAAAAGTTATGCTATACTGTGCATCAATTTTTAAAAATGTTGTTTTCTGAAAAAAATCTATTTTCGTGGGAGATGGAAAAAGAAGTGTAATTTGATTCCAAAATTTTGAAAAAAATATTTTTAGAATCTACAAAAAAATTTGATGAGACTCTAGTTTGCACCATCTTCAAATTCCTCATAGTTTAGCCGCTATAGGTGCCGAGTGTGAAGATTTAGTTAAAAATAATAATTTTAGTGTCCAGTTTGGCCAAAAATTGTAAACCACTATTATGGGATCACCCATGTGCATTGTCATATTCATTTTTGACATTCTTGCATCCTTAATCATAGCATGATATTTCTATCATATATCTCTTGTGGAAGTTAATTTGTCTTGCAGGTGATCCTGTGGTGTTGGGGTGTTCACCATAAACTCCTACAGGGTCCTTCATGGGGTTAAAATGGATATAGTCCATAATTTAACAAAGGTTTTTTCTCTCTTGATTTGCAAAAGCTAACTACATAGATGTTATCCTTGGACATGGCTTGTGCTATGTCTCTAACATTGCATTAATTTTCTCCTCTTGGATTAGGGACTTTGTTGTGTCTGATCATGATGCCCTTAAGGTACAAGTGTGGTTGGAATTTCCTAGCTTGCCTTTGCCTCATCACCCACTTGTATGAGGAGTGTTTTTTAGACGTGGTTGCAGTTTGAAGTCTAAGATATAAAGCCCCAAGAAAATGAATACGACATTCTCATTAGTTGGGAGCTTATTAATGATGGAAAAAATTGTTTGATACAAGATGAGGTAATCTGGGTGGTTGAGCCCCTCCTTTGAGTGGCTTTGGTCACTTAATTTTTTCATCATTAACTTTATGATTATGTGATCTTGTAGACAAATGATTTCTTTTTTAAAATCATATTTTATTAGCAATTATTTTCTTTTCAAGATTACATGATTCTTAATTTCTTAAATTATATTTAATCTATATAACTATAAAACCTAACTCCTTTCTATCCATAGTTTTTAAAGATATCTATTTTCTTTTCAAATTATATATATAAATCTATTTAAGAAGAGTTTACAGGTTCCTGGAATGGTGAAAGGATATTACATAAGGGCTTAACTACCAAACAAAATGTACCATAAGATGCATCTTACAAGCTTTTGCAATGGCGGGAGGAGATTACAGAAGAAAGTTGCTACGTACCAATCAAACAAAATATACTATAAGATGCATGCAACATGCATGTTGGACGTATCCTCTACCAACTATACGACATGTTGCATGGGAGCGCAGTACCACTGCACAGGCCTTCACATGTTTTAATAGTTCACAGGTGCCTCCATTTTTTTTTTGTGATAGACGCTTGAACCTTACTGACTTTGCAGACGGGCTTGAATGTGCAAACATTCAAAGGTAAAATGGGCTTATCCTCTGACTAGTGAGTAAAAATTCTTCTCCTCTTGCATTTGTCCACCATTGTTGAGACCAAAATGGGTTTGCCAAAAATTCAATGTTTAAACCTTTGGCTTCCCTTTTGTCATTGTCTAGCTGGTTTCTTTATCAATAGTTTCAATTTTTATTTTCCAATGACCTATCTCTGCCATTGTTTTGCTGGTTTATCTACCAGTGGCTTTATTATTTGCTTTTGAAGTCAACATATTTTTCCATCGTTTTGTTGGGTTTTTATTAATGGGTTTAAAATAAAAATAATTTAAATTTTATTTTGAAAAAGAGGTCAATTAGATTGGAAATTATATTGTGTCTAAAATATGATGGTGTGTAAGTGAAAGAAGTCTATAGGAGAAATGTGCACATTTTACTCTTTGACTATGTTGTTTCACGTTTATTTTGATCTTCTTGTAACACATTGTCCTTATGTTAGTTTGTTCTGCTATGTTCAATCTATTATTTCAATATAAGACAAGACATTTTCCTTTTTGTAAACACATTGTCCTTATGTTTAGTTTGTCTTATTATATTCAATCTATGCAAGACTTTGTTGTTTTAGGCTTATTTTGATCTTTTAAACATATTGTCCTTATGTTTAGTTTGTCCTATTATGTTCAATCTATTATTACGCTCAATCCATGTAGGACTTTTTCATTTTGGATAGATTGCAAGTGTAATTTCATTCCTAGAATTGGGTTGCACTCATGACTTAGTCTTCCCAATCTAAACTTAGTCTCCCACTTTTCTAGACCCTTCCAAAGAATATGCCATTTATTTTGTTGAATTGTGTGTCAAATCACAATTGAACTCCAAGGATCTTATATTTAAAGACAAGCTCTAGATCATTAGATCATAAAATTAAATAATTAGATCATTAGATTTCATTTGCATTATGTATCATATAGAGACTAAGAATTTATAATATAGTAATTGTATAAGCATATTATTCATAATTGATTCATCATCTAGGAATCTTATATTTCTACTTAGCATGTTTTCAATCTTGTCCATCAACTATGAGGATTGAATAATTACCAAGGAAGTCTCACACTTTCATTGGGTGACACTTTTTTTTTGAAAATGCATTTTTTTTCGTGTACTTCATTATGGTGCTACCAGTTTCCTCATTTTCTATCAAAGAATTGTATTTTCAGCATATAATCTTTTGGACATTATGGGCTTCAATTGTATGCATTTTTCATTATGTAAACGCACTGAAATAAAGTGCCTCAACATTCTGGTGTATGTATTATTGGGATCTTGCACATCACTTTGTGTCTTATTGTACTCACACTATGATATAAAGTGCAGGATTTGATGTTTCGTCTTTGTTTACCATCGTACCTTCATCAAGTGAGTTCCCCTTCCATGATAGTAGCCTCATGAGTGTGTGCTTTTTGTTTGCACACCCTTTATATTTGTTGGTACTTTCATGTTTGCATGTTTAGATGTTCATAATTCTTCTTCATGCACTTCTTTTTGTCATTCAATTTCAGTGTACCTGTCATGCCTCTCCCTTATTAACATTATGGGGGGTTTCTACTATTGGTGCTAATGCTTCCTTGGGTTCATGTTGGAGTGAGATATGTATACAATATTTGTTCCTATGTACTTTCAAATGTAGCGACTGTATTTTAGTGAGATGGAGCACTTACCATATTGACACTCTTGCATTCCTATTTTTGGAGGTGACCTTCAATTTTCACTTGATTATTTTTGTAGACTATTGGTACTATGCCATTTGTATCTTCGATTTCTAGATGTTTTCCTTTGTTTTCCATGTGATTCAAGTAGTGTCATTGGGGGAACTCTTGCAGATTCTTATCTTCTTGATCCTGATCATCATTTGTTTTAGTAGAGGTTTTTCTTTTCAACACTATAGCAGTCATTCTTCGATAGTGCTTTCAACTTCTTCATGCTTCAGTGGTGTTCTTTATGTTCATCATTTTTTCTATCTTTTGAGACATTTCTTTGTTAGAGGATTCTTCATCCTTCACTCTTATTTTGAGGCTTCTTCAGTCCTTCATCTTGTATTTCTCTCTTTTGGAGAGGAGTTTTCTCCCACTGGGTTTTTCTCCTTTTCTCTAGTTTTGAGAGATCCTTTGTTTGTACATGGGTACCTTATTTGGCCTTGTTTTTCGAGACCCATCATGCATTCATCTTTAGAGGTTTGAGCTACTTCATAAGTTTCACTTAAGGGGGGCTGTTAAAGTAAAAGGTATTTCCTAATTAATTATTTATTTAATTATTAGGTTCCTTTTCCTCTAATTACATAAGCTTACTCCGGTCATGTTTTCTCTATGTCTCATATCACATGATGAGTAGACATGTCATGATCTTGTTTTATTCTCACCTAGGCATTATAGGTTAATTATCCTTTTATAAGGATTCTCTATTGGATAATCATTAGAAGATGCACATTAATATGATTCATGCTTTTTTGGATCAAGAGCTCTTGGCCTCCATAGCTTTGTTACTCTCTCTTTCTCTGATAGGTGTTTGATTGTAGGTAATCCTTGGGAGTTGTGGAGTTTATTTTTCCCAACATCAACACTTACCATTTACATTTATACAAGTCTAAATTATTAATTTAACTTTGATTGTTATTTACATACAACAATAAATTATACTCTAAATTAGTGTAGAGTGTATTTATTCTTCTATAATTTGGCTAACCCTAAATTTTTGATCCCATATATTAATTTTTCTAAGGATTAGGCTTTTTTCTATTTTCTAATTCTTAATTTGATTTTTGGTTCTTCTCATATTTATTTTTAGATCTATTTTTTTTACATTTAATTGCTAAATTTTAGTTATGAATTAATGTCGACCCTAATTCTTGTCCTATATATCAACTTTTGTATCATATATCTCTATATCTTTTGATAAATTTTTACATTCAATTTCTTGTTACTTAAGGATATCAAATCCTTTTACCAAAAGGATGGTGATCCATATTCTATTAAGGCACTAATTCAATATATCTCTAACTTCTCATTTGATAGATCTTGTTAATAATTTTCCTTCTATCTTAGAGGATTTCACTTCATTTTTTCACAAGATACATGAAGATTATGTTTATTCCATGACACATGATAGTGGATTATCCCTAAACTCTTAATATATCTAGGGATCATGATTTATATGATGATTTTGTTACACCTAAGGATGATTCAATTGTTAGAAATTGTGCCTCAACTTTGTATATTAATCTTTAAATACAAAATTTTTCCTCTAGATATTATTTTTGGTCTACAAAATGCTAAAATAGGTTTTCTCTCACTAAAGTAGGTTATTGTGATGTGGATCTCTCTAAGATGTTTAATTTCTAAATAATAACTCAATTAGGTTCTTGGATTAAAGGTTATGGTCTCTAGAAGTTAGGCCTCTCACTTTAGGAGTGTAAGAGCATTTATGATTCCTAAGAGAGTTGTAAGAGGAAATTACACATGTTTAACAAGAAGATTCACTAACCTATGAAATATACCCAATTTGGGAGGATTATTATGACATGTTACTATAGATTCTTATAGGAATTCTAATGGGATTTGGGTGTCAGAATTTTTCTAGGGGATTTAAATATCACTTTTGAGTGGTATCAACTCATGCTTTCATAGTTCCTCTATAGTTATTTTATGTATTAGTTTATGTTGTTATTGGGTGCTTGTATGAGTTTGCATAGTGTATTTTATAAGTATTGCTACAAAACAGGTATTGTTCTAGATTTGAATGTTGCTTTCATCTCTTATGAAGGATCCTTTCCTAGGTTGTATTGTAATCGATATTGTTTTTGGTTTAAACATTGGTTTAGAGTTTGGAATCTAGATTTTTCTTGAAATGGATTTCCTAAGATACATCATATATTTGTGGCGAATGATTTTATTGTGTTATTTTTATTCATTTCTCATATAAAATTACTCTTTGGAAACATTTATATAGCTTATCTTCCTTTCATTTAGTATCACAACTTGATAAATTTGTCCTAATTGGTAAGAACATTTTTTTGGTACTGATTTTGGTTTGAGTGGGAGCATGCAAGAGAAGATCTTTGTTCTTGGGAAGATGGGAAATGATGGAAAAATTTAGTGGCACTAAATTTGATTTTTGGAAGCTTAATATAGATGATTTATTCATATATTGAGATTTACAAGTTTTAGTATTTGGATCCAAACCAATTTTAATGTCAAAAAATTATTTGGTTGTGTTAGATATAAAGGTTTAGACACTTAAAATTGTCTCGAGCTTGCAATAACATTTTCTAACTAATTTCTCATCTAATTCTTCGTCTAACCCTCATTCTTTGTCTAATCATAATTCTTCTTATAACCCTAGTTCTTTGTCTACCCATAATTCTTCATCTAACCCTAAACTAATTTTACTCCTTTTTCACACACACACAATTAAATAATTTTTATTATTTAATTATACTAATGTCTTCCATTTCATTAATCTATCTAATTAAATAATTATTTCTTAATTATTTAATTATTAACGTTTCCTTTGATTAAATAAATAATTTTAATATCACTAATTTAATGATTAATTAAATTATTTAAATTTAATTAATTATCCATGGTTTTGAAAATAAATGATTTTTCATTTATTTTTAAACTTCAAGAAATGAACTCTTACATTTCTCCATGATTTTGAAAAAATAAACTCTTACACATCACTAATTTTAAAATTCAAACTCTTCCAAATGGCCATGATTTTTGAAATTTAAACTCTTCCAAATTATCACTAATTTGGCTGATTTTCTTCCACCCACTAATTTTTCTTCCATCCCACTAATTTCTCCAATCACGTGCCACTAATTTTGAATTTGAAAATGAGCAATTTTCCTATGGATTTTGTCTTATGCGATCTTGATTGTTCATTTTTCTTTTGATCTCGTCCATCCATTTTGCCACCTTCTCGTCTATAAATTTAACCCTTCATCTCTTCATTTCTCTAACCACCATCTTCAAACTTTTGTTATTACTATCATTTTGAGCCAATCTATTTGTGCACTCTAAAAAGTGAGAGAAACATATCACAAATCTTCAAAAGTGAAGGAGAGAAGAGCAATGAAGACCAACCAATGAAGGTATACTTTGCTTTGTTTGTTTGTATTCAATTTCCTCTATGTTGATTTGTGCTTCATTGTTTTGGATTTGATTTTATAAGCTCACTCCTAATAGTTTGGTGGTTTTTTTCCAAGATTTAATCTTCACAAATCAAGTTTTTAGATCCATACAATTGGTGAACCCGACATGAAGAACATTTGCTTTTTGGCTAATCTTCTTGTGTGTAAATTTTTATTATTTTGTAACTTGCAAGTTGTGGATAATTTAAGAAAACTTGGAAATTACACTTCTAGGAGCCTTTTAAGGAGAAACAAACATAACCATTGTGTCCACAAGGGCCAAGCCATAATTTTTCATATATTATACCCCATATTTTGATGAGAAAATGCATTCTAAATGTTTAAAAATGTGATTTTTGGTTGTTCAAGAATTTTGTGGCACTTTTGTAGAGATAGAGTGGCACCTTTGTTAGCATAGTGGAACTTTTGTTTTCATAGTGGTACCTTTGTCTACATAGTATCACCTTTTTTTGTAGAATGGTGCCTTTGTTTGCAGAAAGGTAAAAAAAATTGATGTTTGTTATTTTCTTTCTATTTTTGGTTTGGTAGTTATCTATTTTTGGGATTTTTTTGTTACTAATCTCTATTTTTAGCTATGTGGAAAACACTAGGAAGAGATATTTATTTTTGAAACTACTAACTATGCTTTTTTATCTTGTTTATCAAGAGTTTTGGTTTTCAAACTACTAACATAGTTGGTGGAGGACAATGTCAAAGCTCTCTTTCAAACTACTAACTAATTTGTTGTAGGTTTGATTGTCAAATACTTCATCTTGAAATGTTGTCTTATTTTTTAGATTAGATAAAATTTAGATTAGTTGGGTTAAAAATATTTTTTTGTTTCGTGTTTGGTGTTCTTGCATGTTGTGTGTCAGCCCGAGATAGTGTGTACGTATCCTCTCCCCTTGTGCACTTGTGCGATCTTGGGTGATGAGAAATACACATTAGTCTCCTTTTCTATTTTTAATAGGAGGCCTTTCTCAGGATTTGATCACCCCAAGGTTCGACCTCAAGCATGTTTCCCGACAAGCTATATCAAAGGGGGGAATAACAAAAATTATACCCCAAGGAGTGGCCAATATAGTTCAAAGCTAAGCTGTGAGACCCTCAGTCCACCGAGACTTGCTAGTGATGAGAGTGGGAGTGGGCCTCCTAATTCTTAGGCTATTATAGATGAGCTCTCTATTCATGATAGTCCCCCAATAAACACCTCTTATTTTTAGAAGGCTAGGAGCCTTTCGATTATTGCTTGGTATATTGCAGGGTACAATATCATGCCTAAAGATACTCACCATTGACTGAGCCCTTGAGTGGAGATAGAAATATTTGAATTGACATTCTTAGCCTCTCGAGGAGAAAGGAAAGGTGAGCTTGTTGCCATATTGGGCCTGTGCCACTGGACCTCTAATTATCCACTCTTTAAAGAGAGGTGTTTCACATCAATCTTGGGGTATATGTGTGGGCTATACTAAGTATACAAACCTTTTTAAATAACTATGTTGTGCTTGTCTTAAGAGTTTCTTTATTTGTGATATACCAATAAAGAAATTATGCCTTTGGGCCTTAAGCCATACCCTTTTCAATCTATATTCAACAACCACTTTGTCTTCCAAGTGTTTTCTAATTGTATGCTATCTTAAAATTAAAAAAATCCCTCACAAATAACACCTTTAAACACTCTATTCTTAAGGATAAAACCATAGTCTACATTGAAACAAATTAGGTCCTATCCTTCAAATCTAGTTTTGAACTTAAGTGACTTGAGACATACCAAATTTTCTTAATTTAGCTTTCATTATGGGCATCTTTGCATCTCGAATATTAATTGCATCCTTAGTTTAAATTTTTATTTCCTTCCTTGGGTTAAACCTTTGGTTGATTCCTCTTCCTTTGGTTAACCCTTGTTTATCTTTTGCACCCCTAGGTTAGATTCTGGTCTCCCTCCTTGGGTCAAATCCTTGGTTGGTTTATCATTATTTGGTTAACTCTTGGTTGTCTTTGCATCCTTAGGTTAGTATTTCATTTCCCTAGGTTAATACTTTATTAATTTTATCATCCCTTAGGGTTATCTTTGGTTTATTTTTCATCCTTGGGTTGACCTTAGGTTAGTTTACATTCCTTACGTTAAATTTTTGTTGTCTTACATCCTTCAGTTAAACTTGAGTTAGGTATTTCATCCTTAGGTTAATCTTTGGGTGATCTTGTCTCCTTAGGTTAATATTTGGTTATATTTGCATCCATAGGTTAGAATTTTTTCAAGTCTTTGCATTAATAGGTTAATCTTGGGTTATCTTTATATCCATAGGTTAAGTCCTTTCATCCATAGGCTGAGCCTTGGGCTAGTCTTTCATCCATAAGTCAAACCTCCATTCAATGATTCACCCAACCACTCATAAATCCTACACTAATCCAACTATCATAGCTAGAACCTAGTTGCCTCTTTGTGGAATCTTGAATCTCATTTAACTCTCATTCTCTTGTCTATAGTTTTCCTAAACTCACAAGTCTAGTTTGGGTGTCACTAGTCTCTCATCTTCATCTTTTGAGATTCTATGCTTCTCTTGAGAATACTTATGTCTATTACCGTTCATATCCATTCATCATTCATTCACTATTGATTTTTCCCTCACTAGATTGTGATTCAACCTTAGTTACCCTTTGGGGTTGCTTTGATCTCTTATCTTTTTGTCTTTTCGCCAATAGCTGGCTTTAAATATCGCAAGTCTAGTTTAAGGTCAACCCTCATCTATTGTATTTCTCACTTCCATCTTTTAGAGATCTAGATATCCTCTTTTGGTTACTTTGGTTAACCATTATCTTTCAATGTCAAAGTCTAAACCCATAATCACCATCACTTATCCTCACTATCATCAACCATCCTTAACCCATAACCACATATTGTCCATCACTTGTTATTTGCATAATAATTTAAAATAAAAAATCTAAAAATATTACCATCCCTTGCATAATCATATCATTTCAAAAACTTTTAAAATCCAAAAAAATCATAAAACTTTCAAAATCGAAAAAAAAACATAAAACTTTCAATATCTCAAAAAAAATCATAAAAATTTCAAAATCCAAAAAAAATCATAAAGCTTTCAAAATCCAAAAAAATCATAAAACTTTCAAAATACAAAAAAAATCATAAAACCCCGATGGAGGACCGCAGGAATCAAAATCCTTCTTCTCCTGCTAATGGTTATTTTTCAAAATTTTATGGCCGTTCTGTGCAGCCCTTGGGTTTTCATGGTGCATTTTGTGGTCAAAGGAGTGCTCTTCCTTTCTCTAATGGTAAAGATTCCGATAGATCAGCTTGTGGTTTCTAGGAAAAACCATTTCTTCAGTGAAAAAGAGATTTCTTGGCCAAATAAGGGTTTACAGCCTATTTCTGGTTCTCCTTGGGGATCTAATAGTGCTCAACAGTCTTGATTTCAGATGGCTTCCTCTTTTCAACCTCATTGCTTCGGGAAATCACTTATTTGGGATATCCAACCTACATTTGATATGCGTGAGTCAGTTTCAGAATCAAGCTGCCATGCTTCTTCTCACACTAAGAGTTGGTATGAGGAAGTTTTTGGTTGCCGCATCCTGGCTTCTTTCCCCAATAGCATTCCTATCACTTCTGGAGCTTCCTTCAATCCAAATTCCTCTTTTTCGTGTCCTGCCACTTTTCCAAACAACATTCCCGTCTCTTGCCCTAAATCTCCTGTTTCTAAGTGATCTCTTTTGACCTTTCCAAATAATTTTTTTGTCAATAAGAGGGTTCCTTTTGATCTGAAGGTTGATGGTGATGATGAGATTGTGCATAATGGGCATAATAATCTTAATTTTTGTTCTCTGAGGGAGGTCAATGCTTCAGAACATAATGGCAAGGTTTGGGCCCATAAACTGCTGAAGAAATAGAGTAGAGGTTCACTGGATCAAGTTAATGTCACTATTATGGACGCAATGTTGCAGCCATAGATCAAGGATCTCAAGGAGGTGGCTCTCATTTGTAAGTTTTGGAAGTTTTCTCCTGATCTAGTTTTTTTACAACATTGGATTTTTCAAACTTGGGAGGGATCTGTTCAAGTTTTCTTTTAGATAAAGGGGAAGGGTTTTTTGTGGTGTTGTTCTCTGAAAAAGACCCTAGGAATGTTGTTTATAGGAAAAAGTCTTGGATTTGTGAGGGACATGACCTTTTTTCTACCCTATGGACTCCAAATTTTTGTCCTTGTCAGTCTATGGTCAAATTCATTCTATTTTGGGTTCAACTACAAGGGTTACCATTGGAGTACATAGAGACCCCAATTATTGAAACTCTTGGCAATTAGTTAGGCATTTTTTATGCACCAAGATTTGCATTTATTTTCTAATCCTTCATTTCTAGTTAGGTTATGTCTTCTTGTTGATGTTACAAAAAATCTTCCATTAGTTATCAACATCAAATCAATTCATGGCTTGTGGAAGTAGAAGTTGGTTTTTGAGGATCCCCATCACATTTGTTGTCATTGCTATTTTTCTATTCATTTTACAAGAAAGTGTGTGATGGATTCGGTATTGAACAAGGAATTGGCAGGGGACTCCTCTAAAGTTATATGTTATTCTCTTAATGATAGATCTATTTTTTCTCTTTCAAATCCTAGTAAAGAATGTGAGAGAAATCTTGATTTAACTTTTTTAATCAAAGTTTTTTATATTTGTTATAAGTGGAATCAAAATTTTATTGATCTAAGCATTCAACTTAAGGATAAAGGTCCTTCTTGCAATGTGCTGCTCCAACGGGGGTTTTCAAAAATTATTGCTTTGGAATCATTTGGGGGTCCTCTTAGTAGATCTTCATCATTAGGGGTAGAAAAGGTTGTGCATAACTATCATTTAGATGAAGTAGTATGTGCTCAAGATACCTCTTCTTTCCTTTTGGACAACAACTTCAGTTTTCCAACTCTTGTCAGTTCAAACAATTCTGGGAATGTTAGTAGGTTTTCTCATTCACCTATTAAACCTATTTTGGTTTCATTTGTACCTGGCTAGGAGAACCTCTTGATGTCTCCAATTAATATTTTTCTCCATTCTCTCAATCTTTTGGTCCTTGAATGTAAGATTGTTAGTCTCCAACAAATGAATCAATGTGCTTCAATGTTAACACTGGGATTGGTAAATCAATGTGATGATTTGCTAAAGGTATTTAATACCCAAGTTGAGGTGGGAAGTTGCAATTTGCAATCTCATCAAGGTTCTGAAAGCTTCATTTTTCATCCACCTAATCTTCCTTCTGATGTGGATCTTGAGGAATTGGTTGATGAGGCTTTATTTTTTGTAGGTGATCAGACGATTTATGATATTACTTTCGAGGTGTTTGGGGAAGGGGATTTATCATATGGTTTAGGTTCTTTACCAATCTCTTAGTCCCCATTCTCCTATTCCAACTAAAAAATATCCTACCAAGAGGGGATGAAAATCTTTAGCTACCAAGCTACAAGAGGAAATTGTAATAGGTATTCAGTCGACATTAGCTTTCAAATTAAGTGGATGTGAGAAAAAAAAGGCCAAGAGGGAATGTTTCTCTCCTAAGATGCAATGAGGATAATATATTGGAATTTCAGAGGCATAAATTCCTTTGACAAAAGGTACCAAGTCAAGCATCAATTAGATGCTTGTGAGGCAAATGTAGTTGTACTTCAAGAAACTAAAACCTTAGACAAGACTTTTGAGTCTATTAGTAAGAAGTGGAACAAATGGAAGTATTTTCATTCACCATCACATGGAGCTTTAGGTGGATTGATTACTCTCTGGAATGCTAAATCAGTTAGCATTAGCAATGTTTCTTGCGAACATAACTGGCAGTTAATGCAGATTAAGCACTTTGATTTGTCATTCTGGTTGTATAATGTTTATGGTCCAAATAGTACTGCTAGCAATAAATCGTTGTGGGAGATTTTAAAATAGAAGTTGGATCTGCTGGGTCAAGACAAAGTTTTTATTTTAGGTGATTTCAATGCAATAACAAGCTTATTAGAGAAAAAAGGTGGTATATGTCCCCCAAAAAAGGACATGGACGATTTTGCTACTTTTATTCAAGATAATTCCTTGGTTGATATAATCCTACCAAATGGAAGGTTTACTTGCACAAAAAGAAGGAAAGATTTCCTTCAAATTGTAGAAAGGTTAGATACATGTTTAACCTCACCGAATTGGATTTTAAGTGAATTTGATTTGACTTTTGAAATATTGCCATTTGTTGCCTCAGATCATTTTGCTATTTTATTAGATTTGGTGCCAAAAAAATAAAGTCTAAGTTTCAATCTTCTTTTAAGTTTGAGGCTATGTGGTTTAGGAATCCACAACTAATCAATTTGATAAGGAAATGGTGGTTGAATGCACCTTTTTGTCATGGGTCAAGAATGTTTTAGTTAAGAAAAAAGTTGGATCATGTTAAGTAGCATTTAAAAGTTTGGAATTAGCAAGTGTTTAGGAATATCTTTGTCCAGAAAGATTTTGTTTACAAAAGGATGATTGAGGTAAATGATAGCATCATTGGTAATGGCCTTGACGGTGCTTTATTTGATGAGCATAGTAAAATTCAAGAGGAATGGAAGGAATTTTTATTGAGAGAAGAAGTTTACTAGTGGCATAAATCAAGGGAATTGTGGCTAAAAGATGGTGATAGAAATAGAAAATTCTTTCATATTTCAGCTCAAATCAAGAAAGCAAAGAATACTATTTTCTCAATTCAAGATACTGTGTTAGGTGCTTTGCTTACAAAATAGGAAGATATTCAGAATGAAGGCATCAAGTTTTTCCCATCCTTGTTAGTTTCCAATAAGGATGATAATGTACAATTGGAAAGGGAAAGAGAATATCTTCTTTAGGATATCCCAAAGCTAGTTTCACAGGAAGATAATGATAGGCTACTGGCTTTGTTTTCATTAAATGAAGTTAAAGAAGTGGTATTTTCTATGTCTCTTGATAAAGCTTTAGGTCCTGATGGATTTTGCAATCTTTTTTAAAAAATGTTGGGATTTTTTTGGGGTTGGTATTCTAAATGCTTTGGAGGAGTGAAGAAAGTCAGGTGTTATGTTGAAGAAGTTTAATGTAACTAACATTGTTATCATTCCAAAAATAGCTTCTCCAAATACTTTCTTTGAATTTTGGCCTATTTCTCTCTGCAACAATATCTATAAAATATTTACTAAGGCCATTTATATGTGGTTACATTATCTTGTGCCTGCAATTATTTCAGAGGAGTAGGGTGGTTTTGTTCATGGTAGAGAAACAACATAAGGTGCAATTGTTTCTCATGAATTTCTACACTCCATTGCTGTAAATAAAATGTATTCCATGATAATAAAGCTTGATATGCAAAAGGCATATGATAGGGTTGACTGGTCCTTTCTGAAGCAAGTGTTATTGAAGTTTGGCTTCTCTCCAAAATGGTGTAAGTGGATTATGGCTTGTTTATCAGGTGCCAAGTTTTTAGTACTGTTAAATGGTTCAACAGTTGGATTTTTTGGTTCATCTCAAGGGGTTTGACAAGGTGATCCTCTTTCACCTTTTTTGTTTATCATATTAGCAAAATATTTGAGCAGGTCAATACATAAAGCTCATGAGTAGGGTGTCATTTAGGGAATTTGTATTCCAAATACAAACATATCAGTAACACACTCTCTTTTTGCTGATGATACATTGCTTTTTGGAAAAGCTATACTATCAGAAGCTTCACATATAAAGTTAGTATTGGATAAGTATACTAGTGCTTTAGGCCAACAAGTAAATGAAGTCAAGTCAGAATTTTATGTGTTCAATACAAATCATGTTATTGAGAAACATATTTTTCAATTGTTAGGCTTTCAACAAGCACAACTACCTTGAAAATATCTTGGTATTCCTTTCTTTGCAAGCCAAAATAAGATCTCTTATTAGAAAAAGATTATCCAAAGTATTCAAGCTAGAATTTTATCTTGGAAAGGATGATGGTTATCTTTATCAGGGAGAATTTTTTGGTAAAAACTATGCTCTCCACGATTCCAAATTATTACATGTTAATTTTAAAAGCTCCCAAGACCATCATTATTCAAATTCAAAAGCTAATAAGAAATTTTCTATGGTTTGGTAACTTGGACAGCAAAAAAAAATTCCTCTAATTTCTTTGGAAACCATGTGTTTGGAGAAATTAAAAGGGGGAGTAGGTCTTCATAATTTGATTGAAAGGAACTTAGCTTTAGGGGATAAAATGGTTTGGCACATGTACACTAAACCATTTTTAAAATGGTGTCACCTCATGCAACATAATTATTTGGATAATTTGTGTCCATCGAGAATTTTTACAGTGTCAAATCCACCTTCAGGGTCAGCGATGTGGAATTTTCTACTCTCATGTAGAAAAATCATCTTACCTCATCTAACTTGAGAGGTAAATGATGGTAATGAAGCTCTATTTTGGAAGGATTCATGGAATGGGTATCCACCCCTTCAAAACTTACATAATTTTAAGAATATCACAAATCAATTTTCCCAAAGGTGGGGTCCAAAGGTCAAAGATTATGTTCATCATGTGGATCCATTGACGGGTAAAGTTAAATGGAAAGATTTTTCAAATGAGCCAATTGATAATGTTCATATAAATTAGATTCAATCCACTCTTCAGGAAAGATTAGTTTACTTATCTACATCTGCTGATAAGTTAATATGGTCAAAAGAAAAATCATGTTGTTATTATGTGAAAGAGGGATACAAATTAGTTTCACAAGTAGGGGCCCAAATACTAGAAAAAAGGGCATATGCATTTTGTTGGAACTCAAAAGTTTTGCCTAAAGAAGGTTACTTTGCATGGTTAGCAATCCAAAATAAAATCCTAACAAGTGATAAGTTGGAAAAAATTGGAATTGTAGAACTCTTTAAATGTGTGTTGTATGATCAAGAGTTAGAAGATGTCAACCACTTATTCCTTTTATGTCCAGTAGGTTAAGCATGTTGGCTATTTGTAGTGGCTAAAATGAATTGGTAGTCATCCTTCCCTAATACTCTTTAGAAACTATTCTCCAGTTGGCCACAATTCTACAAGAGTTCCTTTTTTGCATGCATTTGGTGTACATTATCCCGTCTTCAGTTGTATGAGCTATTTGGTGGGCAAGAAAAAGATGCATCTTTAGAAAAGAGAAATTCAACATTGACCAAGTTCTACTTTTTCTAGACTGCTTCATATTTGAAATAGTAAATGGGTATGTGTATAAAACTAAGCATGTTGGTTCACTTTTTACTGATTGGGATTCAAAGTTAATGTTAGTGTGGCCACTACTTTCTTTACCTTTCAAAGGGAATCTTCTCCAACAAGTTCATAAAGTTAATAGAGCTTCCATATCCTGGAAGCTCCCTCCACCTAGTAGCTTTAAGTTGAATATAGATGGTGCTTCAAGTGGAAACCTAGGATTATCTAGAGTAGGGGTGCTTATAAGAGACTCTACAAGGTTAGTTTTATGT
>VDFB02286644.1:0-23771 GCA_007258455.2 Sequoia sempervirens
CTCATGCATTGATTGTTTGGTTGATAGATTTGTAGGTTTGTTCTTGGACTTATATCTACCATAGGGAAAGATGTTTCAAAATTTTCACTTGGAGTACTCACATTTGATGTACCATTAAGGTTTGTAGGATAACATAATCCCATGTACAGATTGTATAAATGTGATTTTTGATAATAAATCGGCATTGTAAGGCTTTGAAAGTTTAGTTGACTTGGATTACTCATGATGTATGGATGAAGTTTATATTCCATGTTTTTCTCATTTTTTGATCTCTTTGCAAAAGTGAACCTCTAAGGTGTTTAGGACCAATGAGTAGATGAAGGATGAAAGGGGTGAATGATATTTTTAGGAAATTTGGATCAATGCTAGACTTTAGGACTTTTGGATTTTTTATTTTGGATTTGATTTGGATTTTGATTTGCATTTGATTTTGATTTAGATTTGGATAATGAACAAATAGAACCCAAGAAATTGGATGTTACCTATGGGATAAACTTGCTCATAAGATGATAATTTTACTAAGTGTATGGAGAAGGATGTATCTACACATTCCTAGCCAAACAAGATGACTTGATTTTTTTATTCAAAAGAATTTTCCAATAAGTCTAGCATGAAGGATTTTTCCAAGGTTCTAATTTTTTTTTGTGTGATGGAGATGATAAATATTTGGGATGAATGAAGTGTTTTATTTGATCCTAAATGAACCTAAGGAGAACCTTGTTTACAAGACCAAGATAGTGAAGAACATGCTTTTCTCTAAGAGTAGTTCAAACCAAAAGACCAGTGTTTGCATGGAAAACCATATGACCAAAAGATACCAAGCACATGTGTGGGGTCCAATTGTTTCTTAAATTTGATTAACGAGTTATTTTTACCACAAACACACTCTTGGTTAGCTTTAGAAACTAGATGTCCAATGTCCTAATTCTCTTTCATCCCACAAATTCCATTATGTGGAAATCTAGAAAATCAAGGCAAAAGTTTCCTAATGTTGACCTTAGCAGGAGAAAATTGAGATGAAATCCAAATTCTTAGAAGCCTCTAAGGATGAGAATCCCAAGGGAAAGCAATAGCATGTGAATTTCTTCAATGATATTTTCCTCTCCTATAGGGTTTGAATTTTGATGCTCATGTTGAATGTTTGTTTCTCCAATGTTTTCAATCAAACAAAGTGTTTTCTTTCCAGGAACATGTACAACCCTATGGATGAAAGACAATATTTGTTGAGTCCCCACTTGGACAATTCCAACTGTTCCTACTCTTTAGCGAATGATTAGATGCTTGACCACATAGTCTCCCCCTTATAGTGCACTTGCTTCTCAGGTCATCCAAGCATTAGTACCCATGAATTTCCCATGGAATACTTTCCATCTCTACTAAAATTCATAAAAGAGTGAGGCGGCTTTAGAATGAGTGTTCTTGTACCAACAAGTAGATCAAGGATTTTGACCTTCTCTAAAAAAGGGTTTTAATATGGGAATTCCATTTGTGGGGGATCACCCATGTGGTGAGAGACCATTGCTTCCCTTCTCATCAGAATAATCCTCATGATATTGGCCTTTGTTGCAATATCCACACTTATACCTCAGGTGGAAGTCACTTGGATTTAGTGTGTTCTCAGTTGGGTCGTTCCCTTGGGTGATTACTTTTTCCCACAAGGTAGGCCCTCTAAGACAACACAAAGGAAAGCAAACACATCTATAGTTCAAAAAAGTTTGTTTAGAAACAAAGAGAGAACACACATGATATGTTATACTCACACTCACAAGATTTGTTCATTTTTAGGATCCCAAATGAAATGTGGAGGTAATAACTTATGCAACCTAATGTCACCAAGAGCCTTTTGAATCTCAATATCACTGTGAGGAACAAGAGAAGCACATACATATTTTGATGATATTATCTTGAGTAAGTGATTACAAAAAAAAAGATGCACATTGTTCATTTTAAATTCCTAAAGAAAAATTGAGTTCTTTTTATAGCAGCAAGACAAAGTGTGAATTTTGTTTGTCAAACTTTCTAGAAGTCAAATTGAAATATAGTAAGTGTCTAATTTTATTTTTAACCCTTTGTAACAAAAGGAAAGATTTTGCACGTACTTTTTAAAAATCCAAAAGGAAGTGAGTTGTCAAAAAACAAAAAACAAAAGTGAGAAATGGATGCTTCAAGCTATTACAATAAGCATTAAAAAATGCTTTTTCAAGTTTCAAGTGCCCACTTTCTTCAACTTAAATTGCTTGTGCTATTTGATTCCAATGTTGAATTCTAGGTATGTACAGGATCATCATGGAAAAATAGGAAACATGAAAGTGGCAAAAATTTAGAAAAATCAAAGTTAGGAAGCTTTATTAAAAATTTTAATAAGTTGAAATATTATTTCAAAAATATGCAAGAATATAATTTGTAGAAAATTGAATGTAGTTTCTAAGCTACTAGGTTTATTTTAAAAAAACAAAATCTATTTGGTGAAAATTTGAAATTTCAATCTTGTTAATTACTTAAATTTTTAGGAAAAAATAAAGTTGGTGTCTATCTAACCACCTATACAATAAAATGATAATATTTTTTTGTAAGATTTTAGATATAATTAGAGGACTCATGTCCTGATGTGATACCTCTTTTTTTGTAATTTTTTCCAAGTAAATAATTAATTATGAATTTTTTTATTACAAATTTTTAAAATAAAAACCTGCGTATGTCTAACCACCTTAACTTGGTAAAAACTTCATGAAATTCATTTGTTTTTTTCAATCCTATAGTATGTGAAGCATAGAATGTGATGCAAGTTTTGTATTCAAAAAGTGTGAGACTGTTTGAAAGCTATAGATTTTTTTTCAATCAGCCTATCAATCAGGACTTTAGTTGTAATTCAAATAGAAAATAAATAATAATTATTTATTAAATTCAAAGTAAAGAAGAATTTATATTGGTGGAAAGCTAAGAATACCCTCTAAAAACTCTTTTTGTTTGATCAATTTTGGGTTAAAAAAAGTTGTCAGCCACATACCCTACAAAAATCCATAATATCGCCACTTTTTGGCCCATCATGACCTTGCACATACCCTTCTAATACCAACTTTGATAATTATAAGGACAAAGGACTTTTGATTCTCTTTTTTTAATCTCTTTACTCTTTTGTAAATGCCAAATTGAAATCTACAAAATTCTTAGTTAATGAACCCCAATGCCAAGGCTACAGATAATTGACACCAAAAGTTAGATTTGCTTAACGAAAGCACAAATAAATAACAATGTCCAATCCAAATATCAAGATACATTTGTAATCTGCAAAAATTTCAAGTTGTGCTAGTAGTAATCACAAATTAAATTCCACATAGATCATGTCAAAAAATTGTCACACGCATTTTCTCCATACTAACTTCGATTTTGATTCCGATTTAATATTGTCAGAGATTTTATTTATTTATTGTTACAAGTGGAAAATTATTAATGACTACGACCTATATCATCAGATTTAAATTACTAAGTTAAATTTCCTGACACAATATAAGGCAGAGTTAGATTTGTTAGAAGATTGAGTAGATTGAAAGGAAAATCTATGAAAAATGGGTATTTTAACTCACCTTAATTGTCATTCTTTTTCTCACGTTGTCAAACTTTGTTGTGTTGAATTAGGTGTTTTATCCTTTTGGGAATGTACAAGCACTATATCAATCAACATTCAAGAACTATGATTCCTCCAAACACCTCCCTATATTGTTTTCACTTTCTATAAATGATAATTAAGATGACTAAACAGATGCAAATGAATGTTAAGGTGCATTTACAATGAACAAAATTAGATAGTTGTAAGTTATAACATTTTACAAAAGTGTCCCATGACCTATATATATGCCATTTACTTTTTTTGATGATAATTGTGAAGACTACAAAAAGCATATAAATTTATATAATTTGATTGCATCAAACAACATCGCAAAAAGAAAAGGTTCATGGTTTTCCATTTGTTTGTGATAATTATTGCTACACAATGATTCTGCTGCATCACCACATATTTTGTTGGTCGTGATTAATCCATATCTATTTTTGGAGCATTCACAAATTCCCAATAATTCTTTCCTCCTTGAATCAACATGATAAAACTAGAAATCTAGTTAGTTGATAATCATAGAGCATGTCATCACTTTTTCAAAATACATTTAAATATACAATTATATTCCAACATAAAGCTTCCCTAAAAGGGCAACATTCCCACCTTAGGCATCACCTCTTATTCAGATGCAATTGCTTCCTACGCAACTCATGCCCATCCCCACCATAAAAAGTGATATCAATAGCCAAATAATTCAATAGAAACCCAGAAAGGGAAATGGAGAAGTGGGACTGGATAAAACTATGTGATAAACTTGTCTTACTTGAAAGAACTAGAAATGGCTTAAAATCTAAACATAAACACTTAGATTGGAAATGTACTTAAAAGAATTTATATACCTACCTTCCTCAGTGCTACTCCAACTACTACTATCAGGCCCACATCCATGTCCATAATCATTTCATAAAGGCTTTTAAAAATCTTCAAACAAAAATCTAAGGAAAATGCAAAGAGAAGGTGTTGTGTGTGTATTAATAAGATGTAATGCTAAGTGTGTGGCTTTAATGTTCAACTATCATAATATTGAGTAGTTTCAACAGTTGGAGACATCACATAGATTAAATATCTTTTATTGAGAGACTATGTTGATGGAGGACTACACAGTTTCAAAACTATTGCTTTATTACTTGCTCTAAAGATTAGTGTACCAACTAATAAATGTTCTCACTTTGTTGTGGGTTAGAATTGACAGCAAATTGACCACAAATACATATGTGAATTCAATTAAATCAAAGAATGGCAGAATAAATATGTGAAACATTGGATGAGACACTTCTTTTCATTTGTAGTATGAATTTAGTTTGATATGTAATCAATGTCAGTGTCATAATCAAATCCATTTCCAAATTAAATGTGTGTGGCAAGGTTTCATTAAGTCACTTTTTGAAAGTAGAAAAAAAAAAAAAAATGATATGAAAAGAGATTCTCTAGTGCAAAGACCCATTTAGAAAACATTAAGAAAGCATGCTAGTTTAAAAAGCATGTTTTCAGCTGAAATGAAAAAAATAGAAATGAAGAAAGAATGTTGAAAAACCTTAAGAAAGAATGTTTCCTTATCTTAGCATTTAGAATGCATGCTTAAAATTTAGAAATGCAAGAGACTCATTTCCAATGTAGTTTACCAACCAACACTCTAAAAAAACAAACCAGCAGACTTTATACTCCATGCCAAGCTTGAAGTCTATTGAACAAAAACAAATTCTTTGTGTCCCTATTCAATGTAGTAGCTATGATAGAAACTTGTTGATATCATCCCTATCTAATAGATTAGAGTTCATTGCTTTGTACTTCTCATGCATGGTTGGCACCAAAATTTGGATACCTTTTTTTGCATTTTCTCAAAAATAAACAAACATTAGCATCATTAGTAAACTTAAGAAAACCAAATAGTTTATGTCTATGAAATATTAGATCATGCTATTTATGCAAAAAAAGAAGTAATATATCAAATAAGCTAAGTAAAAACATAAGAAAGCAAGAACCAAACTCTATCCCATAGTGGATTGGTGCTTCTTTGATGTGGAAAGAAGCCCTTTCCCAATCCTTGATAAGCTCTTGATGATGGAGATGAACAAGATTCAAATAATTAAGATTGTGTATCAAGTTGTGGAGTTGTGTAGGATTAAATCAATAGACAGGGTCTCTATTTATAGAATAGGATGATAGAAGAATGCAAGATAGGATGAATGTGGGATAAAATATAATCCAATGACATTGGGCCACTTTTCAGCATTCTAATGGAGGAAGGTTGTGCACATCTTGGTCAATGTGCCAAAGAGGGGGAGATTTGAAATTCAAAAGATGGCTTGTTGGAGGGAGAAGAAAAAGTCTTAAATGCCAAGTGGGAGACATGTAAGAGGATTTAATGCTATGTTGGAGGACAAGACATGTGAGAGGGAAAATTAAAATTGGATGAATATTCCCTAAAGATGCCATATTTGAATGAAAAGGAGGAATTAATAAATCAATTAAATTGACTTATATGCACAAGTTACAAAATCTAGAGAATTGGAGTGATTGGGATTAGCATTAATCATGGTTTGATTAATTTAAGTGAAGATTAAGTGATTTTGACATTTGAATTAGATTTTAGGATTAAAATAAATCAAAATGAGAGGAAAATGATTTTAGATTTAATTAAATAAAGATTTTATTTATTTAATTAGAGAGGATAATGTTAGTGTTTTAATTAAATAAATTTGTCTTATTTAATTAAATAAGATTGATTTATTTAATTAAAGGGGGGATTTAGGATTAATTTATGATTTAGTTAAATAAGATTTATTTATTTAATGAAAAGATGAACATTAAAAATTTAATTAGCTACGAGGAATATTAGAGGAATGATGTCAATTTTGCATGTCTACACCATGTTATTCTGATTGATTCAATCATCTATTTCTAGGATCTTGAGAAGTTTTGTGCTGAGAGAAGAAATTTATTATTGCAAAAGTTTAACTATGTACACTACAATTGTTTCTTTGCTTTCAATATTAGTTGGGCATCTCCACATTTTCCTAAGAAGAACATTCTAATGATGCAGTTCTAATGATAGTCTCTATGGTGGTAATGTGATGAGAAATAAATGTAATGTCATATTTGGAAAGTTTTTGCTTTGAGAGGTGTATGTTAGTTTAGATTTTTTGTATTTAGGTCCTAGTCTTTGCTGACCTAACATATGACATTCATGAAGGATATTAAATATACTTTTCATCTATTTTCTATGGATCCTTGTTGACTTGATGTGATGCACTACATGGATAAAAAAAATTTAAATCTTATATGGTGTTGACAAGAGTGCTTTTGATTAGTTTTTCTTCATCTAATCAGGCTGACCTAATTCATGAATGAGATATACTTGCATATATATGTAAAACTCTTTGAAGGAGAAAAGTATTAATGTTTGAAAGTGTGATCATGGGAATGAGAAAGAAGAGAGGTATAGTGAAGTGTGAAGAGTATTAAGGAATGTTTGAATATACGAGCCTAAATGATTTATCAGTTGGGGATTAGAAAAAAATTGTTGAGTGACTGCTGTGAAAATCAATACTTCTTATTAACTAAACCCTACACATAGAAGTTGTATTCCATCATTTCATAATTTACGAAGTGATCCATGAGTTTTTTATTTTCTCTATGAGCCTTTCAAGGATAGTATGTCTTGGCAGTAAGCCATGTAATATACTGTATCTGGATGTGATATATTTTGAGCTAATCCTCATCATTTTTTTTGCCATTTTGGGTTTTCCATGTAAAAATCTTGGTGCTTATGTGTGTTGATGCATTATCTTTTTTTCATGTTTTCTCTTTCTAATTCAGTCATAGTTATGATAATGTTTAGATAGATTTTATGTGAATTTTTTTATAGAATATTGATTCACCCCCCTCTCAATATTTATGATATTCAAGAATGGGTATCAAAGTTTGGCTCCTATGAAGAAGCCTAATAGCTCGAGGAAGGTCCCAAAATTTAAATATAAGAATTTTTTTCCTCCAAAAGTGATCTCTGTTGAGCATTCAGAAGAAAATGAAGACTTGAAGAATAAGTTGAAAGAAGCGAATAATTGTATAGAGAGTCTGAGGAGAAAATATGAAGAGGCCTGTGATCAATTAATGAGAAAGCATGACGATATCACTAGATAGCTGATAATTGAAGACTTCTAGAAAGTTAAAATTCAAGAGAAGATGGATGAATGTGTCAAGCTCAAGCAAGAAATGGAAATTTTGAGATCAAATCTATTAAAGGAGAAAAGATCCAAGGATAAATTCAAGGAAAGCAAGATTGTATGGAAGCAAGATTTTTTTTTGCTATGATTGCAATAATATAGAACATTTTGCTAGAGATTGTAGAAGGATAAAAAAATTATATCCAAAAAGAGGCATGAACCAATCATTGATCTGGAAGAAGTAAGAAAAGAGATGAAAAGAACCTAGAGAAAGGAAGGAGAATTTAATCAAGCTAAATCAAAATAATTAGTTTTATCTATTCCATCTTCTGGTGTAGATATGCCTATCAAATTTAGAGTGTGGTAATGACTAAGGGGGAAATTATCAAAAAAATTAATAAATCCCTCATCAATACTTGATATCATATCATGATAGAAGTATATTTAATGTGGTAATGAAGTCAAGGAATTTTCTCATAAAAATGTGTGAAGAATGAAGTTTGCATAATTTGAAAGGATGGATATGTACACAAATTATGAGGTGATCTTCCTACAATTTGAATCATTTATTGCAAAAGAATTCATAATGAAAGAAATAAATTTAGAAGTATTAAGGAAATCATATTCAAGAAAAAGGAATTTATGAATACCAAGAAGCATGCAAATGAAGTTTAACTAAACTAGAGAAATTCAATACATCAAATTTTTAGTATTTGGTGAAGGAAGAAGAAATAAAAGTGGATTCAAAGCATACTCTTGAAGTTGGTAATCTATCTTATTCTTATTTGGAAATTGCAGAGGTATTTTACTTGTACAATCTTTCAATTTTATGCAATGGATAATTCAAAGGTTTAGAATATTTCAAATAAATCACAAGTCAAATTGAGGAAATATTTGAAAAATCTATTAGAAGAATCCATTGGTTCATTCTCTTGTATTCCTCCTAGAGTATTACTCACTGAAGATATCTATGCATACGCCTATAGTAAATTTGAGGAAATGACACAAGTTCAGTTAAGTATCCTATCAAAAAAATAAATTGGAAGAAAATCATGATGAAAAAACATGTTATTTGAGAAGAAGTTGGATGTATGGAAGAAATCCCCTCTGTTTTATTTTTGAGAAGAAATACATTTAAATAATTTTGAGTAGGATTCATGATGAATTATTGTGGATTGATGAAGCACACATGATAACTAGAGAAGCAATAAGAGATATAACTAGTTTGTGTTCCTTCATACTAGTTTTCATATGAAATTATATGAAGGAACAAGAGATAATTGAGATGACTGGTGTGACCCTTGAAAGAAAATAACCTTTTTTGAGATCAATTGAATATCTGGTCATTAGGTATGTTGCAATGGTTATTGGTCATAAAGTTTATTTGCCTAGCAATGACCACATAGTCTCTACTATTGTTGTTTACACTACTATTGATATGGCTAGGAGAGGTATGGATTATGACATGTGTGAGCTTCTTCAAATGCATCTTTTGAAGAACTTGAAGTAAATCAAGAAGAGTAAGAGAAATACATTCCAATACATAACTTTGATTGTTTACTTACTCATAAACCTTGGTCACTTAGATGCTCAAGATATTTATATTGCTGCATTCTCTGGAACATTTCACATGAGGATGAACAAAATATCAAGGATTCAAAAAAGCATGACTAAGAAGTACTCTGAAAAATATTAATTTCCTGGTTTCTATAGATTTTTGGTATATGGAGGCAATTGAATCTAGACTCATGTAGATATCTAAATTAGATTATGAAGTGAATGAAGTTGATATTGATCATTATGTGAAAATAATTTTAGAGAACCATAAGAATCCCAATGAAGAAAAAGCCTCTAATAGTGCAACCAGAACATGAAAGAAGAGAAAAGGTGTTGTTATCAAACAAGAAGTCACAGAAGAAAGTTAATTAGAGAGAGCTCAACATGAGCATGAAAGAACAAAAATTAAAGGAGATTTAAAAGAAGTGTAGAAGGTAATCCCTAGTGCTAAGTTGGATTCATTTATATAAATTGTAGAAAATCCTATAAGCATGATTAACTCTTTGAAAGCATATATCTCTCGACTAGAAGTGAAAACAAGAATTAGATCTTCAGAAGAAAATTTAGAAGATATCAAGAAGAAATATGCATATGCACATCACAAAGCAGTGAAGGAATTGAAGACTATACAAGTTTGTGAGAAATAAGCTCAAGAACTACTTTCTTTCTTCTTGAATTGGTCTAATAGTACACCAAATAAAAGAGATGAAATAGGGAAGAGTGAAACTCAGATGTGTACTCAAGAAGATATCTACAACCTAGAAAATGATAGAAATAATGAAAGATGGTCCTACATTGTGTAGCTTCAGGACAAATTATTTTCCCTATGGGATCAAAGAACATAAGTAATTAAGCAATTTGTAGCACTTAGAGATATGGTAAAACTCAGGCATGTCCCCGTATCCAATGCTCTTGACAATATTAGTGTTCTATAAATGTTAATCTCAATCCAAATACTTTGGAAGATGGTAAGAAAGAAAAGATTGAACTACTATACAAGACTCATGTAAGTGCGAAAGAAGCATGGGAAGAAGGAAAAGTTTCATGGAAGGATACCCTGAAGAACCTCAAAATTTTCTCCTCTTCTAGTTAATACATTCTTTTGTTGCATATCATTTTTTAGTCATTTTTTTTAATGCATATACATATACTAGACCCCTATACATCCTTTTCCATTGATGTCAAAGGGGAAAAGATAAGAGATACAGACCTAGATAGAGGAAAAGCATTTTTCTAAAAAGAATGGTTTTGAAATGGGGAGTATTTATTTTCCTTATATCAAAAAAAATGTTTTTGATATACATGTTGTCATTGATGCCAAAGGGGGAGATTGTTGGAATTATGGAGTCTTGCAACTTAAGTATGAAGTGTATATGGATTGATCTAGTTGTTCCTATCTTTTCATTAATTTCAACATGGTGAAAATAGTACAAGAATCTTACTTGGTATACCAAAAGCTATTCTCTACTGGGTATGTGCAGGATCATGATGGAAAAAATAGGCCCTTAAGTGGTTAAAAATTTTAAAAAATAAGAGTTAGGAAACTTGACGTAATTTTTTTAATAAGTTATCTATATTATTTCAAAAATATATAAGAATATAATCTATAGCAAATTGAATGTAGTTTCTAAACTACTAGGTTTGTTTAAAAATATATATGGGTATGTGCAGGATCATAATGGGCCAAAAAGTGGCAATATGATGGGTATGTTGCTGATGACTTTCTTTTTACCCAAAATTGATGAAACAAAAAAGGTTTTTAAAGGAGATTCTCAGCTTTCCACCAATATAAATTATGCTTTACTTTGAATTTAATAAGTAATTATTATTCATTTTATTTTCAAATTATGACTAAAGTCGTAATTGATACACTGATTGAAAAACATCTATAGTTTTTAAACAGTATTACATTTTTTGAATCCAAAATATGTGTCACATTATATGTATTTCATACTATAGGATAATTAAAAAAGAAAAAATTGAATTTCATGAAGTTTTGACCAAGTTAAGGTGATCAAACATACGAGTTTTTAATATTTTTTAAAAATTGTAATAAAAAATTCATAATTAATTATTTACTTGGAAAAAAATTACAAAAAAATGTGCATCACATCGATATATGGGTCCTCTACTTATATCTAAAATATTATAAAAATATATTATCATTTTATTATGGTTAGAGTGGTCAGACAGACATCTACTTCTTATTTTTTCCCTAAAATTTAAACACTACAACTTTGAAATTTCAAATTTTCACCTAGAAATAAATTTCTTTTTCTTAAAAACAAACCTAGTAGTTTAGAAACTATATTCAATTTGATATAGATTCTATTCTTACATATTTTGAAATAATATAGATAACTTATTGAATTTTTTACGTCAAGTTGCCTAACTCTGATTTTTTTGATTTTTTTGCCACTTAAGGGTCTATTTTTTCCATGATGATCCTACACATACCCATATATATTTGGTGAAAATTTGAAATTTCAATGCAATGGTACTTAAATTTCAAGGAAAAACTAAGAAGTGGGTGTTTGTCTGACCACCCTAACCATAATAAAATGATAATATATTTTTATAATATTTTAGATATAAGTAGAGGACTCAGGTCTCGATGTGATGCATATTGTTTTCTAATTTTTTTCAAGTGAATAATTAATTATGATTTTTTTATTACAACTTTTTAAAAAATATAAAAAATTCATATGTCTAACCACCTTAACATGGTCAAAACTTGATGAAATTCAATTTTTCTTTTTTTAATCCTATAGTATATGAATCATAGAATGTGATGCAAGTTTTGGATTCAAAAAATGTGATACCATTTGAAAGCTATAGATTTTTTTCAATCATCCTATCAATAAGGAATTTAGTCATAATTTCAATAGAGAATGAATAATAATTACTTATTGAATTCAACGTAAAGCATAATTTATATCAGTGGAAAGTTGAGAATCTCCTTTAAAAACCCTTTTTCATTTCATCAATTTTGGGTAAAAATATAGTCATTGGCCACATACCCATCATATTGACACTTTTTGGCCCATCATGATCCTGCACATACCCTACCAAAAGTATTCTTTACTAATGAACCAGTGTGTTGTTTTTTTAGTCTAAACTTCACCACAAGAAATGATGACTTTGATATCTTAACCATGTTATTATTACTCATTCTGATAGCTATTTATAGGATCTTGAGAAGTTTTGTGTCAAGAGTAGAAAGTTTTAATTGAAAGAGTTTAACATTGTACACTATAGTTGTTTCTCTCCTCTTCATATCAGTGTGCGATACTTTGCATTTTTTTTAGAACATTCTAATCCCACGGTTCTAATGGTAGCCTTTATGATGGTAATATGATGAGAAACTAATGTAATATTGGATTTGGAAGGTTTTTTATTTTAGAATTGTATGTTGGTTTGGAGATTTTGTGTTTAGGTCCTTGTCTTGGATGACCTAACATATTACATGCATTAAGAAGATTAAATATACTTTGTGAATATTTTCTATGGATCTTCATGAACTTGAATGATGCACTACATCGATAGAATTGTTTTAAATCTTATGTGGTGTTGACAAGGGTGTTTTTGATTAGTTTATGTTCATCTAATTAGGTCAACCTAATTGATGAATGAGATATAATTGCATATATATGTAAGAATTTTTTAAGGAGAAAAGTATGGGTGGGGAGTGAACATGTGAAAGTGTGAGAATGGGAATGAGAAAGAAGAGAGGTATGGTGAAGTGAAAAGAGTATTAGGGAATTTTTGAATATGTAAGCCTAAATGATTTATCAGTTGAGTATCAGAACAAAATTATTGAGTGACTATTATGAGAATCAATACTTCTTATTCACATATTCATTGGAACTAAGCCTTGCACACAGAAGGTGTATTTCATTAGTTCATACTTTTCGTAGTGAGACATAACTTTTTTATCTTGGTAGTTATTTATATTTTGTATTCAGGTTGTGAGCCTTTCAAGGATAGCGAGTCTTGGTGGTGAGCCATGTAATATACTGTGTCTGGATATAATGTATTGTGATCTAATCCTCATTGTGGTTTTTCATATTTTTGGTTTTCCACATAAAAATCCTAGTTCTCATGTGTATTCATGCACTATATTGTTTTCATGTTCTCTCTTATTGATTCAATCAGAGTTGAGATAATGTTTAGATAGATTTTATGTGAATGGTTTTATGGAATACTATTTCACCCCTCCTCTCAATATTCCAAATATTCAACATAAATAAGCTTGTTTAGAGTTGTATGTTATCTTTGATGGTTTTTTACATATTGTGTTACCATAAATAATAAAAGGGGAGATTGTTGTAGGTATGAACATGTTGTCATTGATTTCAACAAGCTTGTTCCATCATTTATGATAGGTGTGTGGTGGTTGAGATTAGATTGCTGCTTTGATCAGCTACATTATGTTTTCATCAATTAAGTTACTATTTTTAACCTTTGGTGTCACTTTAATAAGATTTTGTTTATGGTTATATGTTGAGGATATTGAGAGAACTGATAAAATAAGGAAATATGGTGTTGCAAAGGTATTCTAGTTTATAGAGGTGTTCTAGTTTTTCTTCACATTTCTTTTGAGATGAATATTTGCTTGTGTGATTTGGATATGTTGGATAGAGGTGTTCAAAGTTTCTATATCCGTAATTTTTATTTTTGGATTGATGGTCAAAGGAAGTTGTGTTCACTAGTGTGTCAACTATTTTTGTAGTGTTTCTTACAAAGGTGTCTAGGAGAAATGTTGTTGCTCAACATTTCTCCAAATTTTTTTTTTTCATATCTTGAAATTCTAAAGATATATTGATGGTGTTAATCTCTTTCCTGTGTCAATATTATTTGTGGTTTGGTGCTTTGGAAGTTGGATTTTAGTTTTTCAATGTTTGGTAGTATAGTCTGAATGTACAGGTTGTGTACATTCTAAAGGTGTGAATTATTATGAAGGATTTTTATGAATTTAGTGTTGATAGATGAATATTCTAGATCATGATGAAGTGTGGTATGTGGTTTCCAATTCATCTTTGGATATGAGGAAGTGTGTAATTCAAATTTTAATGGTGTACTTGCATAGGTAATGACTAACCTAGTGTTTACAATACATTCAAAGATGAACACACATTATTGAAAGAGTAGCATGGCATGTGAGAGTTAGTTTGGGTTATAGCTAAGTTCTATGTTGGTCCACTTTCATTCCTATCCACCACATGAAATTTTAGTGCCAATCTAGTATGAATTTGTAAAGTGCAAGGTGAGTGTATCTTACTTGAAGATGTTTTCATGTTTTGGATGGTATAAATGCAAGGTGAATTGATGTGAGATGAGGTGTGAAATAAAGTTGGGTGATGTGATGTAAAGTTACTTGTGTAGAATTTTGAATTCAAGTGTGAGCTATAACACAATATTATTGAATGCATTGAGTTGAGGTACCTTGATCTCTTGAAGACTACAAGTCTTTTTGGAGCTAAAGGGACAATGAAAAGTGCCATACTAGCACAAGAAATACCAAATAAGACAACAAGCCAAAAGGAAAATTATATGTGTCATACTAGAAGCATTACAGTGGTAGAGTTTATTATGGTGGTGGTAGACAATAAAACTATAGGAATGAAGAAGATGTTATTTAAAGGTTAACCTTTAGTGGTCAAATAAAGTTAAATTCTCACACATATTAGATATCAAAAAATATTGAATTCACTATGAATAAGGTAGTGAAACAAGTAAAATTAGAAAGTCATTGTGACACACAGGGACAAAGGAATGATCAATGTTATAATTTCCTTTCGACATACTTGTCAGGATGACTCAGCAAATATTTAACAAACTCTGATTCTATGACTGACATGTGATTTTCTAAATATAGTTGCATACAAACTTCTTTGGTTGGTATCGAATATCTGGCAAGGTATTCTCTATGATTTCAAAGGATATGATTTTTTCTTTGTAGGCTATCATAACTCAGATGAAAATCCTTCAGTTACAATTTGAAATCTCTTGATTCAGCGTAGAAACTAAAAGCTCTATGGATAGATGTTACTCTAATTTTTGCTTTCATCTACAGATCATTATGAATTAGCTTCATATTCTAATAATAGCAAGAGAGTTTCAAAATCTTGTGAAAAACACTTGTTGAAGATTTCTTGATTACAGATATACTTGAAATGTATATAAAAACTAGTGTTGAAAACTATGAAGAAGTTGTTGGCTTGTAATTCTGAGAGATAGTTATTCTGGCTGTAATCAAGAGAGGGAATTGGATGTAATATTGGGACATTGCTCCTTGATCCAGATGGATCTTTTGAACCTGAAAATTCAAGTGTTCTAGTTTCTCTCAGAAGTAGTGTCATTTCATAGAGCATAGAATTTTGAATCTGACGCAAATTGAGTGGGTGAAAAAGGAGTCTTTTTGTGCAAGTTATTATTGGTCAAAGTTTGGTCAAAGGTTGGTCAACTTAGCTATCAGGGACGAGGAGAAAGGTGAAAATTTCATAATCACCAAATTGGTCAAAGTTGGCATCATCACGAAGGTCTCATCATCATGATTCCAATGGCATTTATTTTGTCTAAAACGAAGCCCATACATGGAAGATATCGTCAGTCAAAGCTCATAGTTGAGCAAGGTACCATGAGGTATAGTTGCTAACATCAGCATGATGTCATCATGTTGACTTGACAAATAGGTCATCATACAGATATCGAGTTGGACCAATCAGAAGTTGACACGTGTCAGTCAGTTTGATGATGTCAGCAATTGAGTTAGCAGTACGGTGGATGATGTGGACAAATCGGGTGTGGACACGTGTTCACTGGATCCAGTGGCAGCTGAGTCATCAGATGATGTGGTGGTGACATGGCATTCAGTGGTAGCTGAGTCATCAGATGACATAGTGGACAGATGGGCTAATGTGGATGTTGACTTGGATTCTTTGGCAAATATCTCCCTGACATGTGGCTCACCAATTCTTCCTCGTCGTCAGTGCGTATGTGTTTGTTTTAACAAAATGTTGTTAGGGGGGTTCGATCCCCTCACCAAATGATTGATAGCTGGTATGTTGACTATTGCACTAGGCGGCGGATGGTTATATAATTGCGGAGACCATTTGTTTTGTTGTGTGGAAGTTTTGAATGACTATTTAAAAATAGTCAGTTGAGGTTGGAACCACCGACCAGTGGGTATGTAAAATGTATGCCGTCCATTACACCATTGTATGGTGCTATTAATATGTGTGGCCTTGGTTCTTCTTAGTTGTTTGTGAAGCCCAAGTTATAAACAATATAACCTATTAAATGTTATTTGTTTATAAAACAACAAACTCCTAAAACCACAAATAGCCTGAATAAATGCAACAAATGAGGGCTTGAAACAAATGTAATTGTTTTTATGTAAAAATGGAGGAATAGGTTATTTATTTTCCATTTAAGGGGAGATTACATATTTTGTAATTATTATGGTTTTGAACCATAATAAGCCTATGTAATGGTATAAAAAGGTGGTGCATTGGGTTTAGATATCATCCAATTCTTCTCGAGTCAATTCTTCACAAGCCTTTCTTCTACAAGCCAAGTAATCTCAGGAGGAGATTTTCAAAACTTGGTAAGACTTTGCATAGTCTTTGTAAAAGCTTTGTAAGCTTCTTATTGTTCTTCTACAAAGACATCTTGCCGATGTGGGAGTAGTTGTCATAGGGGAAGCTGCTTTCTGGAGGCCTCTTGTAAGGCGAAAGTTGACTTTTTTTTTTGACCTGTGAAACTTCGAAGTCTTGAAGGCAATAGATCGATTCGTTTGTCTGGAAAATTTGGAGACATAGACAATTTCAGTGAACTCCGTTATCATCTCGTTTCTATTCTTTTGTGATTTCTTACAGTTGTCTTTTTTTAGCTTACTAGATTAAAGATTTGAATTTACATGTTGGATTCTTATCGATAATTTAAAAGATCCTGGTGTTAGATTGTCTACTATAGTCTTTGTAAGTCTAACTCGTTAACTATTCTCAGCAAGTGCTTAATCATTTATGGATCAAGTGGTATCAGAGCAGGTTACTAAGCTCCTTTTATAGTTAATCACAAGATGGCATCTGAATTAGGTGAAGCATCCACAGTGATGACATCATCAATGGTACGAGAGTTCTTTGAAATGAAGAAGATGATCGAGACTATTTTTCACGATCATTGTGAAAAGTCTAACAAGATGCAAAGGCTAGAGGAGGAAAATCATCATTTGCAGAAAGAGAATGAAGAATTGAAGAGACTATTGAGAGAGGCCAATGCGGAGAACCAGAGGTTGTAGGCCTTGTTACAAGAGTTCACTAGAGAGTAGAACAAGAGTCCTTTTGTATCAGAGAGTGGCAACATTTGCGAGTTTTGTCCACATTCTTAGGATACATCATCCTTATACTCCCCACTTACCGCGCCTGACAGTACGGGGGCCTCTTCAGTGACAAAGCCATTGGCCAAGTTTGCTTGTGGCCACGATTGGGTGAATTCTCCTAGTGTAGTAGAGTGTGCCTATTGTCAGCAGATGGAGTACCTTGAGACTCTTAATCTGCCGGATAGTGACAACAATTATCTTGAAGTATCTTCTTCCACAGATTAGAAGAATTCAGCAGAGGATGAGCAGAGTTCTTTTGTGCACTTTGAGAAGCACACAAAAGGTATCAGAATGAAGCTGCTAGGAAGGATGGGTTTTAAAGGAAAGGGGCTTAGTGTTTCTAAGGAAGGTATCATCGATCCGGTCAAGGCAAAGAAATGACCACAAAACCAAGGATTGGGATTCAGAAAGGAAACAGGACAATCCTCTAGAATTCAGAATTTTTGAACCCACTATGGCATTAGTGGACATTGGGACGCAAAGTGTTGGAAGCTGCATCCAGAGCTCCATCATCGATCGAGGTCCATAGAGACTCCCAACCACCAGCATGTTGATGAGATGACAACAGAGCTGGTAGGTGCTACCACCCCTGAAGCAATCCCAGAGGAAACAAAGCCACAGCCTAAGCAACCAGTAAAGGAGAGTTCCTTCGAACAACTCTGAAAGAGCTGGGAACGTCGCTCGTCGAACTAGTATATCAACTTGTGTGTGTTTATTATGTGTTTGAAGTGTAATAAATTTGTTGATAAGCTAGTGTGGTTTTGTGAGAATAAAACTCATTAAAATTGTTTGTAATAGTTTATTTATGAAGTTGTATTTCTTTTTGATTGAGAATTTGTAAGGCTCTTGGAAGCCATGTCTCTTGTAATCAGTGGAAAGAGATACTAGATAACTTCTTACTCTAGGATAGCAATTTGTTTCTTGTAGTTTCTTGTAGTTTCTTTCAGTGTGAAGCTTCAGTTGAAGAGCACTTTTCAGACAGAGTTGTTGAGAACGGTCAATAATGACCTTGTATGTTCTCAGCTTGAAGACTCAATGATGGTCATTTTCAGGATAAGTCTGAACTCAGTTGGAGTTCTTGAAGGATTTATCGATGACCTTGTTGCTTTAGATGGATGAGACCCGAGCTATGTGGTGGAGTCTTGAATCAGCTATTCTGAAATACAAGGGTGAAGGAATATGTTAGGCTAAGGCACAAATCTGTGCTCGAGTAATTGGGGGAGCAGTAGAAGCAAGCCAGAAGAAGGTAAGAGATGCAGAATGTGAACTGCCTATGAGAAGCACTAAGGGATAGGTTTATCATACTCAATTTTTCCTTCTTGCTTTGGGTGTTTTAAGTTCCATTTTTGAACTACATCATGAGGAGTTGTGAATTCCTACATTGTTGAAGTGTAAGACCCCAACAGGCAGATGTGGCAGTTTGTTCAAGTGATTCAGATCATGGCAAGTGGCAAGATGCTGAATGCGAGATGTTTTCAAGGAACTATAAACTTTTGGAGGACCAAAAGTTCTTCAGTGGGGAGGTTTGATCCTCGGAACCTAAAAATTGAAGTGTTCCAGTTTCTCTCAGAAGTAGTGTCATTTCATAGAGCATAGAATTTTGAATCGGTCACAACTTGAATGGGTGAAAAAGGAGTCCATTTGTGCAAGTTATTGCCAGTCAAAGTTCAGTCAAAGGTTGGTCAACTCAGCTATCAGGGATGAGGAGAAAGGTGAAAAATTCATCATCACCAAATTGGTCAAGGTTGGCATCATTGTGAAGGTCTCATCTTCATGATTCCAATGGCGTTCATTTTGTCAAAAATGGAGCCTGTACGTGGAAGATATCGTTAGTCAAAGCCCATAGTTGACCAAGGTACCATGAGGTACAGTTGCTGACGTCAGCATCATGTCATCATGCTGACTTCATGGATAGGTAATCATATGAATATCAAGTTGGACTAATCAAAAGCTGACACATGTCAGTTCGTACGATGATGTCATCAATTGAGTTGGCAGTACGGTGGATGATGTGGACAAATCAGGTGTGGACACGTCTTCACCGGATCGAGTGGCAGCTGAGTCATTGGGTGACGTGGTGGTGACATGGCATTTAGTGGTGGCTAACTCATCAGATGATGTGGTAGACACGTGGGCTAACATGGATGCTAACCTGGATTCTTCGGCGAATATCTCCCTGACACGTGCCTCTCCAATTCTTCCTCGTCGCTGGTGTGTATGTGTTTGTTTTAACAAAATGTTGTTAGGGGGGTTTGGCCCCCTCACCAAACAATTGATAGCCGGTATGTTGACCATTACACCAAGCAGTGGATAGTTATATAATTGCAGAGACTATTTTTTTTGTTGTGTGGAAGTTTTGATCGACTATTTAAAAATAGTCAGTCGGGGTTTGAACCCTCAACTGGCGGGTATGTAAAATGTATGCCGGCCGTTACACCATTGTATGGTGCTATTAATATGTGTGCCCTCGGTTCTTCTTAGCTGTTTGTGAAGCCTAAGTTATAAACAATATAACCTATTAAAGGTTATTTGTTTATAAAACAACAAACTCCTAAAACCACAAATAGCTCGAATAAATGTAACAAACGAGGGCTTGAAACAAACGTAATTGTTTTTATGTAAAAATTGGGGAATAGGTTATTTATTTTCCATTTAAGGGGAGATTACATGATTTTGTAAATATTATGGTTTTCAACCATAATAAGCCTATGTAATGGTATAAAAAGGGGCTGTATTGGGTTTAGAGATCATCCAATTCTTCTTGAGTCAATTCTTCACAAGCCTTTCTTCTGCAAACCAAGTAATCTGAGCAGGAGGAGATTTTTGAAACTTGGCAAGACTTTGCATAGTCTTTGTAAAAGCTTTGTAAGCTTCTTGTTGTTCTTCTACAAAGATGTCTTGCCAATGTGGGAGTAGTCATAGGCGAAGCTTCTTTCTAGAGGCCTCTTGTAAGGAAAAAGTTGACTTCTTTTTGTAACCTGTGGCACTTCCAAGTCTTGAAGGCAATAGATCGATTCATTTTTCTGGCAAATCCAGAGACGTAGCTGATTTTGGTGAAATCCGTTATCATCTCATTTCTATTCTTTTGTATTTCTTGCAGTTGTTTTTTCTTGAGCTTAGTAGATTAAAGATTTGAATTTACATGTTGGATTCTTATCGATAATTTAAAAGATCTTGGTGTTAGATTGACTACTGTAATCTTTGTAAGTCTAACTCATTAACTATTCCTAGCAAGTGCTCGATCTTTTATGGATCACTCCTAGAGTATTAGAAGTAGAGTGTTATGAACTTAGCATGTAGTGATCCTCGATATATTATTATTGTAATTATGTAATCTCAATAAGGGGTTGGTGCTCCTTGAGATTGGTGTCTCTAAATGAGGGTTTGGTGATCCTTGAGTTGGTGCTCAGAAATTGGCCTATAAGGCATTGTTAAAAGTGGTTTTGAAGATTAAGCTAGTAAGGTAGTTTAGGAGTGGTTTTTCTACCCCAGGAGGGTTTTCCACTCTAAAATCTTTTGTCTCTTTGTTCTTCTGTGTGCTCACTGCTTTTCTGTGTTGATTGTTGTTTTAGTTCATAGTTGGGTTTAGTGTTGTTCTCAATTCTGTTTATGAATGATTACATTCAACTCATGAATGCATTAATCAGAATAATATTGAGATCTAATCTGAGCTATGTTTTGGGAAATGCAAGATATCTCACTCAAATCATGTTTTCATAAGTTGTCTAATAGACTGAGTTTATGTTGTCATATCTTTGTGCTTTCAAATGAGATTACTCTACACTATTGTTGAAAGAAAAGGAAATCAATTGTAAAATCTTGGTCAAAGTTTTAAAAAGTGTAGACACTGATTCACCCCCCCTCTTAGTGTCTGTCCATAACTCCAACAATGTTGTGTAGAGGATATATCCATTGGTGTTTGTGTTTCTATAGGAAGGTATTTTGTGGTTGTAAATAATTCCCTTGCCATAATTACTTGTATGATTGTAACATGCAATTGGTGAATATAACAATATTCTAAATGTTGCAATCTTTTTAATGGCCTTTTCTACGTTTCAAACGGATTATATAAAACTCATTTTGGATGACTAAGTGTGCTCTTTGTATAATGTTTTTTCTTTGATGAAGTATGTGTGATGAGCCTAAAATATGCTCATAATTTGATGTTATGATAAACTTTTAAATGACTTTATTTTTGCTATTTCACGGCTGTTTAAACTTTGTTGAAACCTTTTGTGGGGATATCCTGTAGTAAGACACTTTTATATTCCTGCAGCCTATTGTGTTGACTTGATTGCATTTATTGCCCTGTTGACTCCCGAAAATGGCTGGTATATTGTATACAGTTTTTGAATGGTGAAGTAGATTTAAAATGTGTGATTAATGAATAGATATCGTGTATGTGCCATATGCCTTTTCTTGCGCATCTGTTACCTTTTGTTTCACAGGTTGTTGAAGAATGATCGAGTCAAGCACGGCCGATCTCGGCCTTGGTAGAAGTCCATTTCACTTGCGACTTTGAGGAAGCTCCGGCGAAGACTCTTTGCCAAGAAACCGATTTGGAAAGATTTTTAATGATAAGTCAATCTGGAAAGAGTGGAGCGCTAGATTCTCTCTGAATCGGGTTGAACACATAAATTCATTTATGAAGTTTGTTCCTTGATTCAGGGATACACTTTACTTCCACGTCTTTCTTTGATGAAGTTAGTTAGTTAGTTAGTTGTTCTTCTGATTTAAAAATAAGATACTCCTCCTGCGCGAGAGAGTAGTAGAAGATGAATAGAATGAGTAATAGATGATATTCAGGGTAAGATAGAAATAGAGTAGCAGATATCATGTAAGAATTAGTATGATAATGAAAGACAAATCTGTTTGACCAGAAACAGAGTTTGTTGTTAGTTTTCACATCAACAAAACAATGTATCTCATTCTGTTTTCATGAATAAAGATTGATGAAGTTCTGAGTTCAGCATCTGTGTAATCAGTAGATGCTTGCTAAGGGGGCCCACTTAGTAAGTATCTATAGTTAATTAGTTAGATGTTCTTTTCTGCTGATATCCAGTTAGTTTTCATCTTTGAAGTTTTTATACAAATTCAGTCTTATACTGCTCCTGCAGCATAGAGAGTCCATCCCTGTGACTGTTCCTGCAGCATAAGGCCAGTTCATGGTTTGTGCTTCAGTCGTAGCTGTTACAGTTTCTATTTTAATCAAGCATAGTTGAGTTAAAGAATGCATTACCATTATGTGGCTTAGATAGAATTTCTTTCCAGTATGTATTTTGCTAAGATTTGACCAAAACAAATTCCTAGTGCATATATTTTGCTGCGCCATTTAAAGTCTATGTCCCCTGGTTTGACAAGTAAATGAGCGTCCACAGAGAGATATTAGTCACCTGTCGGAATGTCCAATTCCCAGGAAAGTTTTACTGTGATATTCATATCCTTTTGTGAGTGCGAGCCATTTTTGGCGCCGTTGCCGGGGATGGCGTCTAACTAGGAGTTTGACAAAGTCATTTTCAGCATTAGTTTAGTCTGTTAGTCAAAAAATTTCAAAATATTTCAAGCCATTACTCACCGTATTGCATGCATAGAAGAAGAAGAGACGCACTGGGAAGGTTCCTCCCTGAAAATCTATTTATTGAACTACCATTTGACCCAGCTGATGAAGAACCTAAGCAAAATCCATTTGCTCACCGCTATTCAGCCCTTGAGACATGGCAAATAATCCACCTAATAATCCACCTCCACTGCATTTAGGTTTCCCATTGTTCCCCAACAAGATACTAACAATCTTAAAACATCCCTATTCCTTGCTTCCAAAGTTTTATGCTTTAGTCTGAAAGCCCATAAACCTTCTGTTTGAATTGATGTCCCTCACATGTGAGTTATGGCTACAACCACAGGCGGCTCATAAAAGTGAAGCTATTTCCTTCCACTTTGAAGGAGGGAGCTCTGGATAGTTCATGAGTGCAGGAAGAGGCGTGTAAATAGTTAGGCAACCCTGGGATGAAATTCCTTGAAAGTATAAGAGGAATATTGTAAGAGTGCCAGC
>VDFB02286645.1:0-12621 GCA_007258455.2 Sequoia sempervirens
AAAAGGAGGACCTAGATTTAATTAGTATATTAATTTGAATCAATTATTTCTTTTCTTAACATTGGGACACAAACCAACCAGGGTGTTAGGATTGGCTAACTGCCAAATAGGAGAGAAAATTTTCTCAAGCTTAGTTCCTTTATTACAAACAAAATAGAATGATTGAATATTATTTAACTAAACTAATTATTATGAAGACCTAATTTCAAAATATAAATAAATGCACAAAAAAATAAAAATGACAAAAAATTGCAAATATGGGAAGAGAAAATATAGGGGAGCCATGATAGTAAGAAGGGATTGAAAAGACCAAACAAGGGCAAGGGTGCCCGAATCTAAAAATGATGGTTTTAAACATCTTCAATTGGGATCTAGAAGTTACATGTCTACATTGTACATTCACTATTTGAAATATATTTTCTTCACACTTAAATATATAAATCATAGAAAAAGAGAAGAGAGGGGATGGCCATATAGGATTTTTCCTTCATCAAACCCCATTTTGGTATTTCTACCTCCACGAAAAACTAATTTGATAATAAATAAAAGTGTCTTCTCGCAACCTTAAGTGTTCTTAAGACTATAATGAGCAATAAAATGTAAACTAATGACAAAAACCCTACTAAATTACATTAGAGTGGAGTTTTCTATGAAACAATCAAGAAAATGTAATATCCAATTCAAGAGAAATTCAAATACTCAAGGGAAATCCAATATGTTAAAATACCTCACTTAGGATAGAAAAACAATCAAAGTCTAAAGAAGAGAACCTACGCAAATAAAGTTAAACAGTTCTTGAAAGATTCCAAAGAAATCCACAAAGCCTAGATTCCACTTTATTCTTCCATTAGCTTCAAACTTCAATAATTTTGATAAAATTTATAAATTATAAAAAAACTTTCCTGTAATTCTATAAAAAAGGATGTCAATTTTTACAAAGATTCCTTGTAATTGTAGTTGTATATCTTTTGCACTAGAGTTTTATGTTTAAATAAAGAAATATAGGAATAAATTTAAGTGTAGAGTGACTCATTTCAATTTAAATTTGAAGAATATTTTACCACCACATATTAAAATTGAATTCACATCACACAAGAAAAAGGCTTACCTTAACTCATGACCTACTTTCTCAACAAAAGTACTAATGCTACGACATCCTCACCATTGAATAACACTAATTTATTAGTTATAAGGACTAATATCTTAGCTACATTTTCAGTTGTAATATTTTTGGCTATTTTTTTGTTGTATACTATCATAAAGTTATTCTTCATTGGTGGAAGTGGTTCTATGACGTGATTAAACACAGTTCGACATGTTTTACTCATATCAACACAATGTTGCAAGTCAAGGAAAGTTGTTGAATTTATATGTGTCTCCATGATTATCTAGTTGTATTTACGGGGTTCAAGAAACATCTTGAATAGAAAATTTCTAGAATACTATAAATTCAACAATACTCTTTCATCTATGTGTCTTATCTTGTAAGCAACATGCTTTTCTTGATTGGGTTACGAATCCCATCAAAATTGGTCTGTAATGGGTTTCAAGTCCTATAATAGGGAAAATATTGTTTTGATTAATTGCAAGCAACATAACAAATTAAACACCAATCAACAATAGAGCACAATGGAAAGCAAGAAACATAATAATATTGAAACAATATCACCTCGTCTTCAAGCCTCCGGTGATTGACCTATACTAGCCTTCTCCATCTTGCTGCAAATTGTATGATTTCCCTTAGATTGAAGTGCAAGTATTACCTATGCCTAAGACAAGCAAGATACTAAAGAATTGTATGCTAAAGTACTCAAAATTCTCAGGCATGTTATGTGTGTGTGAATCAAAATTACTAGAGAGAGACCCTTTTTAAAGAATTTTAATTTGAAAATGGATGGCCAAGATTAGAAGTTGGTAAAGCCCTCAGATCAAAAGCTAGAATTCAATGTGATGAGGAGCATTAGGATTACAGAAACATTAGCTCAAAGTTAGGGCAAGATTTGAAATAAAGTGTTGGGATTTAATTGGAGACAGTTAAATAAAAGGTGGAGAATAAATGAGATAGAGGTAGTTGGAAAATTAAATAATAATAGAAATTATTTGGTTTATGGAGGAAGGCTGAATTTTAGAAAATAATGGTTAAATTCATAAATGGGAATAAAACAAATGAAAAAAATTAATTATTTTAATAATTTACTTGTGGGATGAAAAGTGGGTTAAATGAATAATTTTATTTAATTCAAGAAGAAAAGGATAATGAACAAATTAAATAATTAATGGTAAATATTTAATTGTAGGTGAAAATTAAAAATAAGTAATTGAATAAACTAGAAATTTATTTAATTATGGGAGGGAATAAGTATTAATTAGTGACATATTTAAATAAGTGTAAATTATTTATTCAAATAGTCATGGAGGAACACTTTAATTATGCGGGGGACGAGCGTGGTCATCATAAAAAAATATGGTTTGCAGGTCTAGGCCACTTTTATGTGTTTACAGGTCCCATCAAAACCTATTTTACACCTCAAAAAAAACATTACTCTTTCATTAGCTAAGAAATAATCAATTTTTTAATTTATTTCTTCATAAATATCATGATCCTCTGTTCAAGTATAATGTCTCACTTTACTTCGAAAGAGTTAGTCAAGGAAAATAATTTTTGGCTATGAGCATTGTAATTTCCTTAACTAGGAATTATAAAAGGTCCTCTACGTGAAGGCTAGTTTAAGGACCCTCAATACATAAACAATAAATTTATATACAAGTATAGTTTATAATAATTAGGAGATCAAGCAGATAAAAATCAATCACAAGTAACATATACATAAGAGTGAGCTTGGGATGTGGACGAAATGCCTTAAGTTGGCTCGTATGTGATGTACTAAGTTATCTTTAGTCGTTGCATTTTAAGGGAAAACCCTTATCCATGATGTAGTTTGATTTGAGAACATATGACTTGGCATCACTCTTTTTGAATAAGCTCTCATGTCTTCTTCATTGGCTACTTTAAAACAGATTGCTCACAACAATGGTGTTAGCAATCGCTTTAAATTGGGAGCATACATTGACATTATCTTTCAAAATTTCTCATGTTTCATTTGGCAATTTTCCTTCTTCTTGTGATGTGTCCTTTTCTTGGTGGTGTCATTGGGTTTAATTTCCTTCGACAGTGTGATATTTCTTTGATTTTTCCTCTCTTGGAGATATTAGGTATAATGTTCTCTAAGAAGAGACCTTACATGAATTAAGCAAAGATCCCTTTGAACAATCCTTTACATGCATAAATTTTCATAAGCACTTAACACAACTTGTTAGGCATTGTGAAGCTAAAAGTTTCAATTTTTGGTGCCCTATTGAAGTTATTAGAGGGATAGCTTTCATATGGTTAGTATGACGAGAAGCCTAAACATGAGAATGACTTTCTCATTGTATGGTGGGAATTTGATATAGAGGCTTAACTTTCTCTCTAAGCCACCCTTTTTGGATACTAATCTACCGAATGTCTCCTCAAGTTTCCTTACCTCAGAGTGAGTGTGTTTTGGACAAACATATTAGACCTGGTCCACATCATTGGGTATAGACTTTCGGGGCCCTATCCACTCTCTTTTTTTTCCTTTTCTTTCTTCTTTATGTCTTTGGCATTGTATGCTTGTGCATCGTAACATTGCATATCATACACCTTCTGTGTGTCCCTTTGTACTTATGTTGGTTTGACCTAGGATCATGGATCCTTGGAGCTTGGTCGCCTCCTTGATCTTTGTCATCCTATACCATCCACATTAGTACACTTGGATCCCTCTTGAATGTCTACTTTAGTGCAAGTTTGAAGCAAGTTCCTCTTCCGACTAAAGAGGGGGCTAACTTTAGTAATAGAAAAAGTATACCTTTTCCTCACTTAATTTAGAAATAATAAATATTAAAATGAGCCTAATGTTGCCTTGATTTCATATTGTAATGTGTTTTCCACGTTCACATTAATTTTGGGGCCCTTGTAAACTAAATGGACATACTTGTGCCTTATTTAGGGTGTTGTAATTTGTATCTTTACACTTTCATAGTAATCTAGGGATTTATTAATTAATTGGGCTTAGTTATGCCTTAATTGGTCCTATTTTTTATCCGCAAGCCTAACCAAATGCATTTTCCTATGGATAATCCTAACATTTAAGAAATGACCAATTATAATCCAATGTTTTTGATTATGTGTTCTAGGTCTAGTGATTTGGGACTCATACGCCACCTTGGGCGTATGAGTCGCACCTAGGTCTCGAGACTAGATTTTAAACAGTTCATTAATCAAGACACTTCTTAGAGTTTGTGTCCTAATTTTAAGCCAATGGGAATGATATACCCCAACTGGCGTACGAGTCTCGCCTTCACCATGACTTTTTTAAATAAAATTATTTGTGGGATTTTATTACCCTAGATCTGATGTCAGCTTGTAGTGTTGTAATTTTAGGAAATTTGGCATAAACAAGTATAAATATGTGGTTATTTCACATAATTTATCATAACAAGCTAGAATTTCATAAGAAATGAAGAGTACTTTCACAAGAGCATTCAAGGGAAGATTTATAGAAGATTATTGTAGTGATCAAGAGGCATTTCATCATGTGAAATATTTAGGTCATCATGCATGCTGTTGAGCTAATGTGGTGATGTAGTATTGGTGATCAAGTTCAAGCATTCAAAGCCTTTATCCTATTCAAGTTTCATGATCGAGAGCTATACTCATTGAGGCCACTTCATGCTTGTTTTCATATTTGCAAACCAAGGTTTCAACAAGGTTTGGTGAGTTGTTACATGATTTTTTCATTCATCATTCCTCCATGCTTTCATATTTCATTTCAAGGTTTAATTACCAAAATGGGGTTTGAACGAGGCAAACCCCTACTCCCCAACACAACAAAAATTTTCCCTCTTCATGTGTGAATTACAAATCTTAGTGAATTGGAGAATGAAGATCCTTTGAAGAAAAAGTTGCAAACGTTGTCAAATATTTCAAGAAGTTGTCATATTCATAGAAACTCACCTAAAAGCCAGAATTCAGACTTTCAGACATAGAGATCAGAAAAGATTAAAGCTACAGAAGACCTCTTGAGGCTACAAAAGTTTTAGTGGAACCCTAATACTAGGAATAAATCACCACCTTGGGCATATGAGTCTCAGTATTCCTGTTTCTTCTATTTTTTTGTACATCTCGATTTCTCAACAGAAGATTCCAAATTCTACACTTTAGAAACAACAAATTTTAGGGTTTTTAGATCTTGTTTAGACATCTCCTATCCTCTAGGTACTTTTTTGCTTCTCTCTATTTAGTAATTTGATTTCATGATTTCATTTTATAGGTTTTAGTGCATTAGGGTTTGCATTTCTCCTTTGAAGCTTCATTTTAATAGTGAACCCCCTTTTTAATAACACCTAAGGAAACCTCCTAGCAGTCCCTTCCCTCAATTGATTGACTTGGTTGAGGGATCTAGGTTTTCCTAATGAACTAAGAGTGAAAGAGGTCCTAAGCACAGTTCCATCGATCCCAAAAGGTGGACACCCTATTTCCTTTAGTTCATGTACAACATTAGAGGAAATTATTATTATTATTATTATTATTATTATGTGTTGTAGCAAATTATCATTTGAGAAAAAAAGTTATTAGGTCACTGTATGGTTTACTTAATAAAAGTTGATAGTTCCCCATCGTTTAATCAAGTAAAATATTTAATTAAATTAACTTGGAAAAATTAAATGAATTAATCAAATATATTCAATTATATTCTTTTCAATATGAATGTTAAAACACATAATGCGATGACTACCTTGTGCGGATAACTTCACGCAACAGTTAAATTATAGAACATGGTTAAGTTAAAAAGGATAAATTCTCAAATCATCAAATCTATTTTAAGGAGTGACCTGGGAGTGTTAAATCCATTGCAATTGATTGAATTGTTATTAAATTCTTATGCTCATTTATATGCTTTCAATACCAATGAGTGCAGATAATATTATATCATGATGGCCATGATAAGATTTATATTTAGTTTTTTTCATTAAAGAATTGGGTTTCCATGTCACTAAATGTTGGGAATGACATATTGCATCATAATAATATGCATTCATTTAATTCTATTTAATAATTAGAAATTTGATTAAGTATTCTAGTTGCGTGAGAAGTTATTTTAGTAGAAATAAAAATTCTTAAGATAATTTTTTAATGCTATTATTTTTTTTATTCCAATATTAATTGATGGTTATCATTACTTTTATTCTTATGTGTGGTATTAGTGTCTATAGTTATTTATGGTTCTTTCACAAAATTAGATATAAATTTGTATTGCTAAATTGTTTGGCACACTTCTACAAGTATGAAGGTGATCCCTATAAGTGTGGATATGAACTTTTATGTAAATATAAACTTGTAACTTATAGGCTTGGTGTCACTACATTTTTCTTTCTAAGACTTATGGACCTTGATATATGTTCTTTGCTTCTAATAAAAGATATCGTGCTTATAAATATCTTTAGAGAATTTATTAAATTACAAGGCCCGGGCGCTAGCCAATCAAATATCTTGGTTGATTAATTTAGGAAATATGAACTAAGTTCAATAATAATAGGAAAGAATAGAATATGAAATGCTAAAAAGATCCTTTGTAATATTTTTGTATTTTTATTCTAAATGTGCTCATTGGCTTCCTAGATTACTAATTTTAAATTAGAGTTAATATTTAAACACACCATCCTAGCATGCAATATAAAATATTTTAGGTTTTCTAGTTGGCTAATAATGACTGGCAAGGAAGGGAAGCTTGAGTCTAAATTAAGAAAGCCAAATTTAAAGATTTTGGTTTTAACTCAATAATTAGGAAAGTGATTTAGATAAATTTTACATGCCGAAATCATTTGAACTAGCATGATCAATTAACAGTTTTAGAGATTAACTCTATGTCCTAAAGATGACAGATCAAAAGAAGAGGAAAAGATGATCTAATCGTGTATCAATTTTGATAAAAGGAAATATCATATTATACATTAATCTACAAATAAAAAGTAACCTAGCAATTTTAATCTCAAAACTTATGGAACAAGTAATTGGTAAGCAATTTTCACTAATTTAAAGATTTTGGTTTTAACTCAATAATTAAGAAAGTGATTTAGATAAATTTTACATGATGAAATCATTGGAACTAGAATGATGAATTAAAAGATTTAGAGATTAACTCTATGTCCTAAAGATGACGGATAAAAATAAGAGGAAAAGTTGATCTAATCGTGTATCGATTCTGATGAAAAGAAATATCATATTATACATTAATCTACAAATAAAAAGTAACCTAGCAATTTTAATCACAAAACTTATGGAACAACTAATTGGTAAACAATTTTCACTATTACAATATAGTTTAGGCATGCTTTATAATTTTCACGTTGTTTAGGTTGTTCAATTATACAATTAAAAACACGCATATGGAGAAATTAGATATTTATTTATTATAATTTAAAATGTTGAATTTATAAAAAGTAAAATAAAGTTTTTCGTAGTTTTAAATTTTTTTGAATAAATGTTTTTATTCAAAAATTATAATAAAATTTCCCTTTTCATATCAAATTCCATTTAATATTGAACATATTTAAATGGAATGACTTGATACAAATACATATGTTCAAGTAATATATATTTTGTTTTAAGCTCAACTTATAATCCAATACCTTTTGTTATTATTTTATTACTATTAAAATCTATTTCCATAATCAAGATGATCATGTTACTACTTACACACATTCCACATAGTCCTGGTATTAAAATTGTGTAAAGTAGCCTAAACACTTGTAAATTTTCCCCATTTTAGTGAAAGCATTGCAATATCCATCACTCTCACTCTGACCTAGAATTTTAGTCACCCCTATCCATTATATAAATATTTTATGATGGTTTAGCCATATAAATTGCTTTAATTCAATATTTTAAGAAAAATATAAATTGTCAAATAATATGTTTAATTTATGAAAAAATAGTGTAAACATTCTTTATTAAAATACTTTTATCTATTGCACTAAACATATACATTAAATTTGAGAAAAATAAACATCCATCTTTAATAAAGTAATGGAAATTATTGAGTTAAATGATATTAGAATGAAAACAAAATAAAGAAAATATTTTTTTCCCTTGCTAAAAACTTGCATGATTATCACATTCTCAATAGTCACCATCAAAGCATGTATATTTTTTTTTTAAACAAACGAAAAATCCTATTTATGTCATTAGTGTTATATATATATGAAAACAATGATACTATAAAGGGGTAAAAACTTTATTGAAACTCAAAAAGAATCATTACAAAGAATCAAGAGACCAAGGTCCCTCGGAAAAACCAAGCCACTAAAAAGACAGCCAACACCATCAACTATCACCATTTTCCTCCCTGTCCTCAGCAAGAATTCTCTCAAGATCAAGACAAAGAGCCTGAGGAACCATTTCCCACTCCTCAATTCTCCATCCCTCAACATGTTCGGACGCCCATTTCACCAAGCAATCAGCAGCCCTATTCCACTCCCTTGGAATATGAACGAAGGTCACCATCTCCATTAAGGAACTAACCCTCAAAATCTGTTGCACAACCCCAGCCAATTGCCAACTGACATCATCCACTTTCTGCCTAATGAGAAGATTGATCAAAACCTGGGAATCAGATTCACAAACAACCCTTCTCCACCCCAAATCATACGCTTTCTCAAAAGCATAAAGAATTGCCAACCCTTCCATAAGGTTGATAGTATGAACTCCCTCATAGATCGAAAAGAGGAAAACCACCGAACCCAAAGAGTCCCTTCCAATCCCCCCAAGACCAGCCGGCCCCGGATTGCCTCTGGAGGACCCGTCAGTGTTGATTTTTAGAACCCCAAATGGGGGAAACTGCCAACATCCCGACCTGTGAACTTTCTGCTTCAAATGCCTACCACGTTTAACACATGCCGGGGCCAAGGACATCCCTTGAATCCCCAATCTCTCTGCCACTTCAGCATCCCTTTTCTCCAAGGGGAATTCCACCTCACACTTAGCCACCATTGTCTCCTGAACCATGCCCAAAGTTCGTTGCCAAATCTGTTGCACCAGCTTCTTCTCTCCACGAAATATCCGCCGGTTCCGCTCCAACCAAATCTGCCATAATAAGAAGATTGGTCCCACAGACCACACCTCCTATAAAAAGGAAGCCATAGAGGGAGGCCTACCCAGCCTCTGCCAAAACTCAATCAATGAAGAAGCATGAACACAGGGATTATTCCAAACCCCCCACCAGAAATGCCAAATTTGGAGAGAGAAAGGGCAGCAAAAAAATAAATGAGCAGAGTCCTCCTCGTTAGCCTCACACAACACACAAACCGAAGGTCCCTGGAATCCCCGCTTCCGAATATTATCCCAAGTCAAACACTTATTCCAAGCCAACATCCACACAAAACAATTACATTTTGGCCAGGAAGACTTGTTCCAAATCTTCTTCCACCACTGAATTTCATCCCCATCCACCCTATGGGACAGTAACTCCTGATAACCAGAAGCAACCGTATACTCTCCTTTAGGATTGGGAGACCAGGAAAGCACATCTTCAAGTTGGAGAGAGCTACAACGCCTACTGGAAAGGATGCTATGTAGCTCAACACATTCTTCTGGCAAGCCAACATCAGGCCATTCATCAAGAGACTTCCATCTGGCCACCTCCAGCTGCCCACGAGAGGATAATGACTTAAAATCACTCACCCGAGTCCAACCAACCTCAAGGAATCTCTGACATAGATTCTGCAAGTGTGGAAACTGAGAAAGGATGGGAGGAAATCCATCCCACGAATCCGACCAAAATTGAACCTCGGTCCCCTTTTTACAAATCCAAAATAAACCATCTTTAATAAGAGTAGACCCTTTCTTAAGCGTGCTCCAAATCACCGAGCCCTTCCCAAGAAGGGGGTAACGAGGTATTTCAATCTGAGGGATCCCCTGAAGATACTTCTGAGAGAGTATCTTGGCCCAACTCTTATCATACTCCTTACACCACCTCCAATATAGTTTCGCCGCCAAAGCCACACCAGTCAAAGCCATCTGCCGCAACCCCAAGCCACCATATTGCTTCGGACTGCACACAACCTCCCATCTAACCAAGCTCCATTTGGAGGACTCCAAGCAACCAGCCCATAAAAATTGTCGTGTCACTGAATCTAAGTCCTTAACAAAACCCAAGGGGGCAACCTGTAGCATGCATCTGTAAATGGACAAAGCCTGCACCACAGACTTGATAAGCTGAATACGACCAGCAAAGGATAACCATCGGTGAGTCCAGTGATTAACCTTCGCCCTAAATTTATCTAAAATACCCTGCCATGACTCCCGAGGTAGTCTTCCCACCGAGATAGGGATACCAAGATAGGTCAAAGGAAGAGCCCTGATCTGAAATCTCAAAGTTTGAGCAATCCTTCGCTGAATGAGGCACGGGGTGTTGAAGAAGAAGATAGACGACTTATCCTCATTGATCTGTTGGCCTGAGGCAATCAAGTAAATATCCAACACCCTACGTAAATTAGAAGCCTCCCGCATTGTAGCCATACCCATCAGAGCAGTATCATCCACAAACTGAAGATGCGTTTGCGGAGGTAAATTACCTCCCCACAGCCAACCCTGAATGCTACCTACCTCCACATTCCTTCTAATCAACCTCCCCAAACATTCAGCGAGGAGAATAAACAAGTATGGAGAGAGAGGGTCTCCCTGACGAAGGCCCCTAGAGGCACTGAATAGCTCAGAATGATTCCCATTAATAAGCACAGAGAAGGAGACTGACGAAACACAACTTCTAACCCATTGAATCCATTCCTCCGCAAACCCAAAAGCACCAAGAACCTGCCACAAGAAGGACCATCGAACTCTGTCATAAGCCTTCACCATATCCAGTTTGATAAACATCGCCTTTTCCTTGGAGCTGGCCATAGAATGAATGACTTCGGTTGCAATAACAATCCCATCCAGAATCTGTCTACCTGCTACAAAACCACTCTGTTCTTCAGAGATCAACTCCTCAAGACCCTTTTTCAACCTGTCAGCAATTACCTTAGAGATGATTTTATAAATGACATTGCAGAGAGAAATGGGGCGAAATTGGCTTAACCTATTAGCCCCCTCACACTTGGGAATAAGTGCAAGGAAAGTAGAATTTAAGGCCCTTAGCATCTGCTTGTTCCTTTGAGATTCTTTCACAACCTCCAAGAGATCAAATTTGATTATATCCCAAAATTCTTGGTAAAACTCGATCGGGAAGCCATCAGGACCTGGCGCCTTCCCCTTCTTCATCTGGAAAATAGTTCCTTCAAGCTCTTCTAGAGTGATATCAATCATAAGCTGCTGGTTCAACTCCCTAGACACCAAATGGGGAATACAAGAAAGAACTTGAGCCTCCTCAGGAGACCCCCCTTGCGAGTCCTCCCTAAATAGAGAAGCAAAATAATGTCTCACCTCATTAGAAATTTCGGGGAAGGAAGACAGATGTTCTCCACCATCATTCACAAGATCAGAGATAGCATTCCCATGTCTCCTAGCTTTCACAGAATTGAAGAAAAAAGAAGTATTTTTATCCCCTTCTTGTAGCCACTCTATCTGAGCCTTCTGTTTCCAATATATTTCCTCCCTTAGCTCCCATTCCTCCAAGGTTCTCACAGCTTGCGCTTCAGCCTGTAGAAGCTCAGTTGTCACCCCATCCTCCCTTAACCTCCTTGTGATTCTGTCCAACTCTTCCTGAGCCACCGCTTTTTCATGGAAAACATTCCCAAAACACTGAGAGTTCCAGCGCTTAAGCTGGTACTTAACATATTGGAGAAGCTTGGAGAAAATATACATCGCCGTCCCAAAAGCAGGTCTACCACTCCTCCACCATTCGGCCACATAATCCTTTAGAGAAGGATCACACAACCACATGAGCTGGAACCTAAAAGAAGGCGTACGTGGCACACAAGTTGAATCAATGACAAGCTTGATAGGCCAATGATCAGACCCTCTCCAATCCAAGATCTCAGAGCGGGAAGACCACATCCCGCCGACCCAATAGCAGGATACCAGGAAGCGATCCAATCTTTCTGCGATGCAATCATCCCCAATTCGACTGTTGTTCCATGTAAACTACCCAATACTAGGCTTGATATCAACAAGATTCAAAGAGTTGATGCTATCCCGCAACAACAAAGCGGAGGGCTCCAGCCTCCCAATACCACCCCGCTTCTCAGCTAGCTCGCAAATAGCATTGAAGTCTCCAGCCATAATCCAAGGATGGAAAGGTGCCGTAGAGCGGACTAACCTGATATGGGACAACAAAACATGCTTACCCCGGATATCAGTAGGAGCATAGATATTAGAAAAGAGAATAACCTCCCCGTCTCAAAACTAGAAGCAATCATGGACATAGAGGATTTAGAAGACATCCACCAGAGAGGTCAAATTTTCCAAGGATTCCAAAAATAGGCCACACCCCCAGAAGATCCATGCGCACCAATACATTGACACTCCCCACACCTCCATATCCTAGGTGCCAAGTCAAGCATACTCTCAACAGAGACCTTAGTCTCTTGAAGAAAAAACACATC
>VDFB02286646.1:0-28000 GCA_007258455.2 Sequoia sempervirens
AATGGAAAAGAGAGTGGAAAAGTAGAATTTTATGAAACTCTTGCAAAGTTCAGGTTAATGAATGATGCTTTTGTTCATTGTTATGATGGGAAAGATTCTGAATAGTCATCCCGAAATAAAGGATTTTATTGTGATTTTGAGAGCATCTTCTATACAACAGGTTGTCTTAGATCAAATAAATGAAGCAAACAATTGTGAAAGAGCCAGGAATTTTGAATTTGAAACAATGGTGTCTTATGTATAGAATCCCCCTGTGATTTGCTCCTAGAATAAGGTATAGCAATTTAGAATTTGAAACAATGGTATATGAACAACTATTTAGCCTATCTATTATGCTACAACAATTAACTACAGGTTAGAACATATCCATATCAACATAAAATAGCAGGTGCAATTCACCTCAAACTATGTTGTGGTAATTGCTTTGTAAGGAAGTTTTCACTCCATGAACATTCTCTATGCACATCAGTATGTTGGTTATTATCTCGATCTCCTTTGTGATCAAAAGAACAGTGAAGTTCATTGCATAAATCATGACCATTTTGCAATGCTATGATCTAGTGCTCTTTTACTTACTCACTGTGTTCTCAATCACCATGTGCAAATGACTTAGAGGACAGATCTTTGTCACCATTTGACAGTAACTTTCATTATTTTTACACTATTTTTTATGATTCAATCATTGTTTGACAGTGTTCTTCCTTTCTCAGTCCTATAGGACATGAGACAATTCACAGTTTGTAACTCTCTAACAATGGTAAATAGATACAGTAAAGATATTTAAAATTTTACAAGTGGATTTTTTTTAATTGCTAAAGCCTATTTATCAATTTTATAACTTAAAATTATTTAAGCTATTTGAATAACTAAACTTCATATTATAAATCTTTAAAGTACAATAGAATGGGGTACTTAAAATGATTACATAGAAGTTGAATAAAAATTAGTAAATTACTATTGATTTAGCTTTTCCTTTTGTGTGTTTATAGGGTTATTTCTTTCAGCATTTGGTAGGCCTATTTTGGATTATATGGAAATGACTAAGGCAGTTCCACATCTAGGTCTAAATGAGGTTATGACCCATCCTTCTATGATGAAGTTTGCAAGTTACACCCAAGAATAGATCTAAAAATATCTAATTTTTAAACCTTTAGATCTTTGAGATCGTTGCACATTTGATTTGATTTTTGTATAGTTAGACGGATCTAAAAACTATTGCTTGAAAATGATGTAAATGAAAATGTTATTTGTTCAGAATAATCTAAGGGTGTTATTTTTCACTTGCACAATTTGTTTTTGTCTACCTTAAGATAACCGTTGAAATGATTATTTTGTTAATCATAATATTTCATTGTATATTTGTATTTTGTTAGATTGTATTAGAGAGTTAAAATGGTTAAGTTTTTTTTAAAAAAAAAAATTTCAACATAATATACTTTCCATGTACTTCTTTTCATCACTTGTAAATCTAAATTTTTGTTACTTTTTGTGATCATAAAAAAAAAAAGATGATTTTAGTCTCTATGAAATATTTTCATGCATGTTTGAGATCTCTACAAGGTGATGAAAAAGGCCCTAGGGTTTGGTAGGGTTTTGAGTATCCTTATTGTTTCGATGGTAATGTTGTCACTAAGTTCTCTCCTTGCCCAAATATAGTCACCTAAGAAATTGCCATGATGCTCTTGACTGTAAATTACTTTGTTCTCCCTACCTTCTCACTATAGGTTTGATTCTTCAACTCTACCAACTACCCTTCCATCTTAGTGTCTTTTCATGCTCTTGCATCTATTCATGTTTAATGTGTGAAATACATATTTTGGTGTGAATTTAAATGTCTTGTAATGTGGGAAATTGGAATTTGAATTTGGATTCAATTTGGGTCAAATTGGTTGAATGGAGATCATGGAGAATATGATTTAAAACTGAAAAAGCAAAAAAAAGTAGAACATGGCATGGGTTTTTTGGGATCCATTAAATTCCTTTGTAACTCCAATTTTAAATGCTCATAGCTCCTAAAAAATAGGGGACCCAGGAGGTGGGCATCCAAGTTTGAAAAAACTGCTTTTTGCTTTATTTGTGAAAGCATCAAATCCATTTAAGCCCATCTTTCATCTTTGCTAAGTTTGGAGTTTGGGAATGATATTTTATTCATTTTTTAAATATTAAATTTGAATTTTATTTTCCATTCCTAGGCATTGATTTTCCTAAGATGCCTTTGGAATGAAAGAAAATCACAATGAAATGCATTGAAATTTCATTTAAGGAAAGCAAGTGTGGATAAAATTGAATTTTATTCATTTATGGGGAGTTTTTCACAGGAAAAAAATAGGAAGAGAGGAGGAGGTTGTGGCTTACTTCCAAGAGGGGATTTGATGGTGTGTTTGCAAATTTGAGAGTGTTTTTGCAGGGCACAGAGACTACCAGGTGTTGCAGATTGAAGGGTTTGAATGGTGCAAGTGATTTGTTGTGCAGGTGCTGGTGAAGCTTTGTTGCAAGCTTTGATTTGTTGCTACAAATATTTTTTTTTAGTCTTGTAAGGCTTGATGCAGCCTTGTCTATCATTGGATTGTAATAATTCATTTTCCCATTTGTTGAATCAAGAAATTGCTAGTTGCACATTGCAATCTTGGATTGGAAATTGTATTGCAAAATTTTCTGTGTTGTTGAATGGTGTTTGTGAGCTATTTAATTTAATTTGCAGCAATTTAAATTATCTTAATTAGCTCATACATTAATATCCTAAGATTTTTCCCAGCTTTTGAGTTGAAGGGCCCTATATATTTTCAAGGGACCCTCTCATGATTGTTCAAAATTCTAGATCATATGACTACAAAAGTGACCCCATCACCTATATAGGCTACAAGGTAAGGGGAATAATGGTGCCCTTTATATAAGTTGGGTTTCCCATTTCTTTATAATAGTTGAGTGTAGTGTTTATGTTACATATAGAATATGGATTGCAACATGACTTAACCAAGATAGAACCAATTTGGTCAACCCTAGCTAGATAGTAGGGCCATGATATGTACTCATTCACTCTGATAAAACACAGTTATATTGAGAGGGGGGTGAATCAGTATAACAACATTTTTTTAGTTTTCACAACTTAATCAACCACAACAGTAATACTTTAAAACTTAATCATCCACAACAATAACACACATGCAAGAACTAGAAATTAAGAACATAGGAAGAACACACAATCTACATGAAAACCCTTACAGGAGAAAACAACGAAAAAATACTACATGCATATATATATATATATATATATATATATATATATCTTCTTCGTAGGCTCCAACCTACTTTTCTTATTACAAACTTCTTTTGTAGGTACCAACCCACTAGAGACACCAATCCCCACATACAAAATTTGTAGGCACCAACCCATTGGAGACTCCAATCCCCACAACTAAGTACTAACTCAATAAGAGACAACAATCTCTTCTATATAAAGGCACCAACCTCTAACACAAAAAAGCTTTCGTCTTCTTGATATTGCTTCTTTAAAGCATGAGAAAATCTACTATAAATATACTCTTAAGTCAACTCCAAATCTGCTCTTAGGCCTGCTATAAATTTGCTCTTAGGTTTTCTCCAAGTTTTCTATAAATCACCTCCAAAATTCTTCTATAAATCTCCTTAAAAGTTTGTTATAAATATGCCATAAATCTCCTTGAAATTCTACTATAAATCTGCAATAAACCTCCTTGAAATTCTACTATAAATCTGCAATAAATCTCCTTGAAGGTCTACTACAAATTTTTCATAAATCTTCTTGAAAGTTTGCTTTAATTTTCTCCTTTTCTTCTTAAATTTGCTCTTCTCCTATTTTCTACTCTTAAAAGGAATGATTTTACATTGAAGAACTTGCTTTCTAACTTCCAAAATACTTGTATTTATATCCAAATCATGCACTTTATGAAAAGTAGGTCGGCCAAGATTTGAAATAAAATTTATTTTAAATATTTAAATTCACGTTTCAAAGTAGGTCGGTCATCTTTGAAAAATACTAATTTAATGAGGTCAGCCATCCATGGGAGATAACAATTCCTTAAGGGTTCGTCCCCTTTAATTAATATTCTATTTTAATTTTTACCTTTTAAATCTAGCACTACAGTCGGCCATAAATAAATTAAATCAAACTCTTATTATTCCTTGTCTTCAATCAACAAAAGTTTCATCATGAAAGTCTCCTTTGACATCAATGATAATAATTATAACAATCTTGTCCATATGCCTTTGACATCAATGACAATATTTCCAACACTCCCCCTTTTTCATTTATGGAAACACAAACATAATCCTCTCCTTTCGCACTACTCCCCCTTTGTCTATCTCTCCCCCTTTGACATCAATGGCAAAGGAATGTAACATACTTTTCTCCTTCACAATGAAATACTCATTTTTTGTGATGCTCTCCCTAACTGTAAAGCTCCCCCTAATTGTGGCACTCTCTTATTGTAGCATTTACTTTTGATATTAATGGAGTCATTTTTCCTTTCCTATAATTCTTGATGTAACTCTCCTCCTTTGTGCAACTTTCCTCCTTTGACAATAATGGCAACCTCCATATAGAATATACATTAGTTAATCTATTTTGGAATTGTCTTTTTCAAAGCTAAGGGATATTGCATTGATTAGCTCCCCCTTTCTCTACTTATCCCTCTTTCACAACAATGGAAAAAAGGACCTTTTTATGGGGTTGAAAGACGATGCAATGGTAAGCTCCCCCTAAAATCATGTGTATCCTTAAAAACTTAGTGATGTTTCTTGTGCATGGAGCACAAGCATAGATTTTCTTTCCCTTGCTCTTGTTTCCTCTTCCAAACTTTTGTAGATTCGTTGAAAGATGATGCAATGGTAAGCTCTCCCTGAAATCATGCTTATCCTTACAAACTTAGTGATGCTTCTTGTGCGTGGAGCACAAGCATAGATTTTATTTCTCTTGCTCTTATAACATATAACATTGTAACCACTAAAGGAACACATGAGTTGTAGTCCCTACTTGAGAACAAAAAATCATTCCTTGCACATACTCTATAATTCATTGTTTTATGACCAAAATGATTGCATGAATAGCAATACCCATATAAGAAGTGATTGAACTTGTTCATTGAAGCTTGTCTTGAAGGGAATGATCCTCTGAATCTTTCATGGTTGTCCTGGTGAGGAAAGTTATTCTTCCATTGGATATTACTTCTCTCCTTATTGATATAGTCCTTGAGTGCATCAACATATCTTTTAGGTTTTTCTTCATTTATTTTCTTTGGTAATTTTGTAGCCTTAGAAATTAACTCTTCCTTGGAAGTCTTTTGATTTTTCTCAAAGCCAAGATTGGTCTTGATGAAGGGTAATCTTTGGGAGTTGATAATATCCTCCAAAATGTTGGTGCTCTTCTCAAACTTCATGCTCCAATTTAATTGATCATTTGATTTCTCCAACTCTTTCCTCAAGTAAACAATTTCAAACTCTAATTTCTCACACTCCAATTCCTTATCCTTTAGTTGATCTCTTGTGAATTCTATTTGTTTTTCTTCCTCAAGTTGAGTCTTTAGATTCATGATTGTCTTCTTTGGTTCTTCAATATTATGAGATGATTTAGTTTCGCTATCCTCTTGAAGTTGTGATTTTAGCCTTGAATTTCTCTTATTGAGCTTATCCATCTTATGGTAGGCAAAATGGAGTTCCTTCTCAAGATCCACTTCTTCATCATCTTTAGTATGTTCTTTTAAATCTTCTTCTTCTTTTCTTTTTTCTTCATCATCATTTGCTTCTATCGCCATGAAGAACATTTCTTCTCTATCCCAATCAAAAAGGATTTCACTGCTTTCTTCGAATGAGCTACTTTCTTCTTGGATATAGAGACTCTTTTTATGCCTTCGAAAGTTATTTTCATGTTTCCTTGTGCGCTCTTTTTCTTGTTGTGATGATATTTCATTCCTTTCTTTTTGTTGTAGTCTTCTTCTTCTTCACTACATTCACTCTCAATCTATGGACACTTAGAAGCAAAAATGGTCTATATTGCCACAATTGAAACATTTAAACAAATATTTACCTTTGTGTTTGTTGGATCCTTTCTTTAGCTTTCTCTTGAAGTGATTTTCTTCTTCATCACTTGAACTTTCACTTGATTTGTATCCTTTGTTCTTTATCTTCTTGGATGCTTTGAAAGCAACTTCCCGTTTTGATGGCTTCTCCTCCATCCTCATTTTGTACACTATGAGGATCCCATGTAACTCATCCATCTTCAAAGTGTCTAGATCCCTCATTTCCTCAATGGAAAAAACTTTCCCATCAAATCTCATGGGGATAGATCTTAAAACCTTTTGCACAATTATTGCATCCTCAACCTTTTCTCCAAGACCACAAATAATGTTGACAATTTCATCCACATAAAGTAGGTAGGCAATGATATCTTTTTCATCCTTCATCTTCAAACTCTCAAAATGTCTCATGTGGGTTTGAAGCTTGGCCTTCTTAACCTTGTCATCTCCATATATATTTTTAAACTTATCGCACATGTCCTTAGTTGATTTGCAATGCATAACCTTCATAAACTTTGATTTAGATAATCCACACAAGATTGCATTTTTGGCTTTGGCATTGTTCTCACTTGCCCTCTTTTCAGCTTGATCCATTATTGGGGTTGTAGGAGGAGCATAACCAACTTCAACATATCGAAAAATATCATATCCTAGACCATTCAAATAAGTCTTCATCCTTATACTTTGAAAGGCATAATTTGTTCCATCAAATAGTGGTACCCTATTTGATGAAAATCCATATCCTTCGGCCATGTGTACTTCTAAGATCTACCTTCAAGAAATTAAGCTCTTTCTAAAGGAATTGACTCTTATTGGGAAAATGTGTCTCAACCTTGCAATTACATAAGGTTTATTTTTTATAGGTAAGTGCGGGGAAGCGTGCGGGAGGTGGGGGGAGGGTACCCCCGTGAGGGGTCTTGGGGGATCACCCCCCCATCGGGGGGTCTAAGGGTCGCACGCCCTAGCGAAACTCGAGGGCAGCATCCCCGAAAGCCAAATTTTATGTATATTGTATTATTGTAAATCTAGACCATTATCATTAGGTCTCAAATCTGACGGTCGATATTTTGTTGGCTTGACTTACCCTAAAAGACAACCCTATTTTATGCGTGCATTATATTACTGTTGTGTATAGTAATGTATATTGAGATTCTAATAGCGGTCGTGTTGCCTCTAGATCTCTAGTTGGTGATACTCCCATGAGAAGCTTGCTCTGCAAGTATATTGTAATCTTTTGTGATTTCTGAATAATATATTGGGCAGCTTTTGGAGTGTGGGGTTTTTCTCCCAAAAGGGTTTTCCCCACATAAATTACTATGTTGTGCTATGCATGATATTTATGTTTATTTTTGTTTTTTGTAACCATTGAAAAGATCTATAAAGTTTGCATTATCCTCCTCTCAAGATTAGTGTAGGAAGTTGTTCTGCTACCTTAGCTTACTTACAGCTCTAAGACCAATTGATGAAACACACATTTAAATTGAGGGGGAGTGAATCAGTATAACAGTAATCTTTTACTTTTCACAACTTAATCAACCATAGCAATAATACTTTAAAACTTAATCATTCACAACAATAACACACATGCAACATCTAGCAATTAAGAACACGTGAAGAATAGACGATTTATGTGGAAACCCTTACAGGAGAAAACCATGGGAAAATATTTCTTATATATATAGATCTTTGTAAGATCCAACCTACTTTTCTTACAAACTTCTTTTGTAGGCACCAACACACTAGAGACACCAATTCCTATTTATAAAATTCGTAGGCACCAACCCAATGGAGACTCCAATCCCCACAATTGAGCACCAACTCATCAAGAGACAACAATCTCTTTTATAGAGAGGCACCAACCTCTAACACAACAAAGCTTTCATCTTCTTGATATTGCTTTTTTAAAGCATGAGAATCTACTTCATAAAATTTGCTATAAATTTGCTCTTAAGTCTTGCAAATCTGCTCTTAGGCCTGCTATAAATTTGCTCTTAGGTCTGCTCCAAGTTTTCTATAAATCACCTCTAAAAGTCTTTTATAAATCTCCTTAAATTTCTACTATAAATCTACCATAAATCTCCTTGAAATTTTGTTATAAATCTGTAATAAATCTCCTTGAAATTATGTTATAAATCTGCAATAAATCTCCTTGAAGGTCTATTATAACTCTACCATAAATCTCCTTGCAAGTTTGTTATAAATTTGCTCTTCTTCTAATTTTTGCTCTTCAAAGGAATGATTTTGCATTGAAGAACTTGCTTTCAAACCTCCCAAATAACTTGTATTTATATCCAAATCATGCACTGTACCAAAAATAGGTTAGCCAAGATTTGGCATAAAATTTGTTTTAAATATTTAAATTCATCTTTCAAAGTAGGTCGGCCATCTTTGATAAATATTAATTTAATGTGAGGTCATTCATCCATGGGAGATAACACTTCCTTAAGGGGCCGACCCCTTTAATTAATATTCTATTTTAATTTCTACCTTTTAAATCTAGCATTGCCATAAGTAGATGGAGGTCAGCCATAAATAAATTAAATCAAAACTCTTATTATTCCTTGTCTTCAATAAAAAAAAAATCATCACGAAAGTCTTCCTTTGACATCAATGATAATAATTCTAACAATCTTGTCCATACACCTTTGACATCAATGACAATATTTCCAACACACTCATCCCCTCGCATGAATTGGGTTGAACATGAAGAACCCATAGGCCACTAGTCACTCTATTAAAACGCCATACACCAATCTAGCTATGAGAAACTAATCCAATCACTCCACCAATGCTTTATCTAGATGCGCCAATAGATAAGCAATGCTTCAACAAATATGTGTTCCAATGCCAAGTCAATAATTGTTATGTTACAATAGTTACAATACAATCCATCATGTCCACTCACAGTCATATCCTAGATTCATGCCATCTAGATCGAGTTAGTCATTACTAGAATCATGTTCCATAGCTCCACTTGACCAGTGACTTTAGTTGATGTATCAAACCCACCCTTCTCTCTTGATCCCACATTAGTCTATTCCACTTTTTGTCCTAAGTGGGATATTGAAATTAGTTTTTTTAACCAATTTTCACTTTTTATCACCCATAAGAACTAAATCGTTAAAAAAATCAAGATGATGTGAACTAGTGATTTTTTTATACTTCATGTGTAGATTTTATATGTATTTAAAAAATAAAATAAAAAATGATTTGTGAAAAATTTTATGCGAGTTTTAATAACATATTTCTTATTGTTAACAACATTTTAACAAAGTGACATTTATTCCATATCGTATCTTTTTTATAAAAATAAATAAAATTATAAATTCTTAAACATAGATTGGTGACATCAATACCTAGTGCACAAATTTTTTTATAATTTTTTGTTGTATATTTTTGAAGTAAAATTAATTATAATTTAGACATAGGTTATTCCATAATGCATAATTTTTTTTCTATTTATACAAATTAACTTAATTTTTTGTTCAAACAAGAACATCAATAACTAGTGCGCAAATGTTTTTTAGAAAAAAAAAAAATATATTTTTATTTTTTTGTTTATTTGGAATAGAGACCTTAATGTTTGGTGAAAAACCTACATTCACTAAAAAACAAACAATAAATATAATAATAAAATTAAGTATATTACAAATTATAATTTTTGAAAAGGTTATACTAAGAGCAAAATCGTCCCAAAGGTAAACCAAAATCATTTGTTCTCAACATTTTGATAGGTGTGGAGGAGACTCCATCGAGGGTTTGATTTAAGTCTGGGGGGTTCTATCCAAGGGGGTTTGATCTAAAGGGGTATGATATAACCCTCTTCAATTAAACCCCTTTAAATGGAACCTCTCAATGCTTAAGTCGTTATTTTTTCTAAAGAAAATGTGATTTCAGACAAAAATCGATATGTTTCATAAGTGGTACACACTATTGTGGCAACAAATCAAAAATATAAGCCCTATGATTGTTTGGAGATACCTAACTTGAAAAATCACCATCTAGAGATATAATCTACATCTGTCAAACTAAGCCAATTGTATATACCAAATTTTATTATTTGGCAAGTCATTTAAAGAAGTGACTAAAGGCCACTAATAGAAAGATACATTTAACTACTCCAATTAGAGTCAAGCTATAAGCTACAAATGAACTTTATTGCCCAACTCCAATAGAGGGATCAATTATATGAAGCTTTTGCAAATGTAATTAAGTTTTCTAGGGAAGATCAATTTAGAGTATGTCTCCATGTGGTCATTTATGTGTATGCAAGAAATAATGTGGGTAACCTTTTGCAATCCGATGTCCTTGTAGACGGGTACTACATGGCTATGAAGTGGACTTGAAATCTATGTTATCAAAAACACAATGTTTAATGTTTCTCATTATGATGAATGAAATGTCATTTTCATTTTAAATCATTGTTTCTAAGGAAGTAATCCCATAAAGTTTCTATAAGAGCTATTTTTGTGAAGTGAAGGGTCCCATGAGAAGAAAAAAAATATGCTACAAGGTAAATTAAAATATTGTGCAAGAAAATAGGAGCCCTTACTTTTTAGATTGTAGGTTTCATGAGGATGTCTTTGGAGTGGGATTAAAATTTTACCGTACCTACTTTCTCAAGTTTTGTTGTCAGATGTCATTTATCTATAAAAAAATTAATGTCTACCAATAGTTCATTAGATTAAGCTAATATAATTTACATTTAATTATAGATTTAACACTCCTTGATGCTTGAAAATAATCACGAGACCACCAACTTTCTCAAATGTTGAGTCTAAAGTTTTAAGCTTGTTGGTTATTACAAAATCCATAAGATCAATTGCTTATGAAAGCTCCTAAAAATTCTTAACAACACCAAGAAATTTTAGGAGGCCAATCTCTATAGGGCCATAAACTAAGGCAATTATGAGATTATTCCAAACTACAATAGAAAAACAACAAAAACTCATTTTTCCTAAAATTGTTTGAACTTTTTCATGCATTTTTCCCCAAAAACTAAATGGTCTTTATAAGAAAATCCAATTGAAAAAGGAAAAAAGCATAATAAAAGGAAATATAGTAGATTTTTTATTTTAAGCATAATAAAAGGAAATATAATAGATTTTATTTTATTTTTGTACTTTCTAATAGTTCATATATATATATATATACACTTACTTTTGTGTAGCCTTTTAATTCTTATTTTCCCTTTCTTTGTTGTTACATTTCACATTTATCATTTCTAATTAGATAGCTTAGAATTGGATATGATTGCCTATGTGACAATTTTGAGTCTAAGTTTGCATTAATGAGCTTATGAAGCTCAATTTTAATGAGATTAAAACCAATTTCTCCCAAGTAGTTAGAGATGATGAGAAATTGATGAATGTGTGTACAATTTGGTAAATGGGCATTTCCATGTCAAATGGATTTATCGAAAATGTGATAGTTTCTTGCTCGGAGCAATGTATAGATCAAATAATAACCCAATTTGGCTAAAAACAAATTATTTATTGTTTATCAAAAATGTGATAGTTTCTTGCTTGGAGCAATGTATAGATCAACTAATAACTCAATTTGGCTAAAAACAAATTGTTTATTGTTTATCAATTTACTTTCAAGAATAGTATTACTATTTGATGTTGCTCTTCCTAGAATTTACAATTTATTGTGATCATCAATAAGGATGGTCATTTTGGGAGGAGAAATAATATAGGATTGTTTTGAGGGTAGATGAAAAAAAAGTATGATAGTATAGAGTGGGTACAATATTTATGGAGTAAATAAAGATAGACTTATGTTGAATGTAAAAGATCATAGAATATATTGAATGTTTTGAGGAAAAATAAACTAATATAATTGGGCTTTCCAAAATAATGAAATGAGCACAATAAGATCTAAAAATCATTTTAAAGGAGATAGCCTAATTAAAAATTAGAAAAATAGAATTCATATTATTTTAAAATTTTGAAAAGATACTAGAAAATAATTATTGATATGAGCTTAACTTTTTTAGAAGTGAAAAATACAAACATATAAGTGGATATTTGAACAACTATTGAAAATTATATTTGAGTTTATCCATCACTAGTGTTATTTTGCTAGGGCAAGGACTAATAAGGAGAGCGAGCAATGTTGAATAAAATGTCATTAGCAAAGAAGATTTTACCAAAAGAATTATCACTCATTTGTACATTTAACAATTCTAACATTGGGTCGGGAGATAAACTTGTCAACCTTTATTTCCTCTTAGTCTATGATGCATGAAACAATAAAAGGACTTGTGGCTATCGAGAAGTGCCAACAACCCTTAATGCCATAGTAACAAATGGTGTCATGCTCATCATTGCCATTGTATAGTATGTGTATATCTACCCTCTATTTTAATGTCAAATATCACATATTTGGTTTTTGGGAAGTGTCAACAACCCTTAATGTCATAGTAACAGGGGGTGTATCAAGCTCATCAATTGAATAATATATGTATCTCTACCGTTTGTTTCAATGTGAAAATATCACAACACTTTTGCCAAGGATGTGAAGGAGATTTGCATTAACTTAATGTCCTCTTAAAATTCAAGGGCTCAAAAATGGCATTTTCATAGCCAATTTCTCCCTATATTCCTAGATTAAATTTATTTGATCTTGATGGCAAATTGTTTTAAAGGAGTCTTATTATTCAAGGGGGCCTTAGCAAATGCTTCCAACAACTTGGTAGAGCAACAAAAATGGAATGTACTCCCAATTGAACTAGCTTTCATACAACCCCATCATCTATAATTTTAGTTTGCATTTTAATATTTGAATTATGAACCTCTTCATCATCAATTATGCCATATTAACTCATTGAACACTATAAGAATGAAATTTATGGTTATATAAACTTAAAGGCAAATGCTAAAGCTTGAGACACAAAAAAAAATCCACTTATTTTTCTTACTTCAAATCATATGAAATGTAGAAGCAAAAATACAAAATGGTTGCAATCATTTTTCCTTCAACCTTGGGGTGTTTCATTTGATTGGTCAACTCAATGCTCAAATTAAAATATTATTAAATATTCAATCAATTGGTTCTTCAAAGAAATGTCTTGATTTTCTTATTTCAAGTCGCAAATAATTACAAAAGTAGAAGATACACAAAAGATATAATCTTTATTTGAGTAACAACAATAAAGTCTAGATAAAATATAGAAGATGGAAGTGCTCTCATCTTCTATTGATGGGGTTTTAAAATAATTCTTACCTACTGCAATGGTCTCATCCATCGATGACAAGTTTGTGGGTGGCTCTCCTTGTGATTGTGGTTTTAAACATTGTTGTGAAGATGTCATATTATGAAGATGGTGTGTTGTGATTGAATGGCTCTTTAACATGGGCTTGTGGATGCCTTGCTTCTAACCTAGGTTATGGTGATTCTAGGGCCCCTAACCTGGCTACTAGTCGCATTAGGGTTTCCAATGGTTGTGCCTCTCCTCTAGTGCTTTTTATTAGACCAATTAAGGCTTTTGTTGTTGATGATCAAATGTCTTATGCTAATGTTGTTGGTGTTGAAGGTACTACAACCCTTTTACAAAGAAAACAAGACCCATCCCTTGTGCCAAATCCTCCCCTATTGTGATTTGTCGCCAAAAGTGGTGGAATATGAGCACTTTTATTAGTGTAAGGGTTTGGCTTGTAGATTCTCTAACCTTCTCTACCTAACCTACACAAATGGGTTTTGGATTCTTGAGGGCATGTTGTCAAGGGCAAGATTGAGCTCTTCCCCCATGCAAAGGGTTTCTTCATTACTTCTTTTGCTTCTTCAAAGGACAAAGATTTGATGCTTCCATAAGTTGTGATCTTAGGGAGAACACTCTTTATAAAGTCTTGGTCAACTTCCTTTAACCCTCTTACAAAGCCTCTAAATGTGTATCTGGTGTGGGTTAGACTTCTAAATCTTCCTCCAATTTTGGGAGGTTTCATGTTACGAGGCTATAAGAAATTCTATTGGATGCTTCTTGAAGGTTGACAATTCCACTTCCTACATGGGGCAATACTTTTGCTTGCATACTGGTGGACATTGACATTTCCAAGCCTCTTCACGAGGATGTGGTTTTGATGGTGAGGGATAGGCCTTGGAATCGACCGCTTGACTATGAGGGTCTCCACTTCAAATGCATATGATATTGTCATTGATTACCTAGCTACAAATTATCCTTTAAGCAAGGGCACTACTACTTGGTGGAAGAATGCCAACAAAGATCACTTGACGATTCATGCCCCTAATTCCCTAATGGATGGCACCCCTCGAAAAGATAATTTGTCTCAAGAGGGTGACTCTTCAGCATCTAATGCAACCCTAACATGCCTCCCTCCTTTGGGCCCCATTGGAGAACCTCTTGCTTCGACCTCTCAACCTACTCCTTTGGCTTTGAATCAACTTAAGATTACTCAAATCGTGAAGGGTCATTATTTGTCTTCACTTGTCAATCTAATACTCCACATCTTTATGGGCTCTCTATGTGGGAATCCCCCTAGCTTCCCCATGTTCTGAGGACTTGGAGGATAACATTTCTCAAACTATTATGAGGAAGAAAGGTCTTCCTAGATCTTTATCCCAAATTCATGTTACAATGATGGGTGAGAGGCCAATAAGAGAAAGATCTAGAATTGTCTAAGTGGGCGCTTGGGGGTCCTAGATTTATCTCTTGTAATTGTTTTTGACAACTTGGCTACAGTTGTACCTCACTCCGTTGTGTCTTGTTGAGTGGTTTGGTTTGTCTCATACTTATGGTACATGATTCATCTACCTCTTTGGCTTTGTTGAACAAGGGTTCAAGCCCTTTCAATACCACTTATAATGTCAAAAACAACAATAAAGTTTTAAAACTAAAAATTATAACATTTATAAATTAGAAATATAAAATTTAACTAATTAAAAATAAAAGACAAATTTACTTATTAGGAGTGGAGTGTAATGGGATGAAAATGTTACAAAAGCTATTAAAGAGCCAACATACAAAAATAATAAAATATAAAACAAATAAAATGTAAACCCACATAGAAAAGTAATAACTCTAAAATTCTAATATTTATGTGCATGATTATTTTCATTTAACTTGAATAAAATAATTGTAATGATATAATTGTGTACTTTAATAAATAAAATAGCAAACAGCTATGCACTTTAACAAATAAAATAATGAATAGCTTTACGCCTAAATAAAGTCAATAATACTCTTAAAATAATTATATAATTAAATATGAATAAATAGATAAACCTATTATTTGTTGAAGTAAATAGGTATTAAATAAAATAATGAGTAAAATTTTAGATTTAAGTAGAAATAAAATAGCATAAATAAATTTTATGCACTTCATAAATAAAACAATGCTAATTGTTTTATTTATGTAGTGCATAAAATTTATTATAAAATGATTCAAGACTTTGGAAATTGAAGGTGACTCAATGTTAATTGTGGAAGCACTAAAGGAAAGATGAAAGTGGGATGGTCCCTAAAAGGTATTATGGAGGACATTTTCCCTCTCCTAAATGCTCTTCATGACTTTTCTATCCAACATGTCTTCAGAGAAGGGAATGCGACTGCTAACAGCCTCGCGGCGGCGGGTCTTGATATTGAAGGGCTTAGGTGTTGGCGAAATGAGGTTTCTTTTCCCCCCTTGGCTCTGGTGCATTTAAAGGAAGATCTCAAACATCTAAATGATGAGTCCTAGATGGTGCTTACTTATTTTTGTCGGGCTCCTTCTAACTTTGGTTGGAATTTCTAGCGGGAGCTGGCTTTTGAATAATTGGCCGTTATGTGAGGTGATGGGCTTCATATGTTTGTCTGATGGCTTGTACGACCTCTTGTGGGCTGGTGATATGGCGAATCTTTCTATCCCCACTGACCGATGGTGTCATCATTTTTTGAACCCCCTAAATTTTTGTGTTCAACTTTTTAAGCTTGCGGATTTCATGAGATTTTTTGTGACGACTAAGTATTACGCCAATATCATGCCCTTACTTGTTGTGGGTGATTCGCACGAGGGAGCTATTTCCCTTGCGTGGGTTGCGAGAAGTCACATTTATTGCCTCTATTTTTGAATTTTATGGTCACTTTATGCTGGCCTTTTCCCTCTCGATGCTTCTAGAATTGACTACCAACTCTTCTGCCCTGGTTCCCCTGTTCTAGTCGTCGGCGTTTTTGGTGTGGGCTCTATGGGTGGGGACAGAGTGCGTGTGGAGCCGGACAGGTGTGATGAGTGGAAAGCGGATGCCACTATTTGGCACATCTGTAAAGAGGGCAGGAATTGCGCAGTATATGGAGGCAATGACTGGTCATGATGAGGGCTTGTCTCATAAGTTTGTCACCTCGTGGAATGAGGGTAGGGTCACCATTGGTGGCATTTCCTTCGAAGTTTCTGAGGAGGTCATTGCTAGAGTTACTGGGCTCCTGAATGGTGGCCGCACTTGGAAGAAAACTATGAAAGTTCCGAACCAGGTCAGTCTGAATCAATTTTTTCGCGGGGATGAGAAACCTGTCAAGTTGCAGGGTGGCTTTGACCGCGAGGCGCTGCCAGAGCCATGGGATAAAGTCTGTTTGGTGATCATGAAATATTTCATGTTGGAAGGAAGGTATGGGGTCTACTATTATTACCACTTTAATTTTCTCAACCACCTTAGGAACCATCTACATATTTCTATTCCTTTCTTCCTGTATCATGCTCTTGACAACACTGTTGCGGAATTTAATGAAGCCACTATTTTTGGAAAGAATTATACTATCCTTCACCAGGGCCTTATGTCTAGGCTTTATCATTTCCATATGGTGCTTTGCCCTGCTCACCTATCACTGTGCAAGAAGTCTCGTCTCTCCCTGCTCTTGATGAAACCCTGATTTCCTCTACTCCCCCCTCTACTAGTATTTTGGACACGTCGGGCCCAAGTAAGGAAAAATGCCTCAAGAATCTTGCCTTGAAAGCCCATCCCCATGGCACTTCCCCTGGTACGAGCCCGGGGGATATGGGTAGGGAAAGAAAGCAGCTTGCCACTACCCCGCGCCCTAAGACTAAAGCCTCTAAGAAAGCTAAAGTCTGCCATCAAATTGATTCTGACATTGAGATCGCTGAAGAAATTAACACCCCCTATCGATCTCATAGACTGGTTTGTAAGCAGGACAAGGTCAGAAGCCTTAAGGAAGCCTCTGATTCAGACAAGGATCTTGAGAGTGACAGTGAAAGTCACGAGGAAATGGTGGCGGGTGGGGAAGGCCATTTGGTGTTGGGGAATAGTGCGTCCCATGTGTCGGAAAGTTTAAAGAAGGGCCCTTCCGGTGACAATGTGCTGGAAATTACCCCCGGTCCTTTGATGCGATTAAAGGAAAAGCCCCCTTGTAGGATGATCACAAGGAAAAAGATTAGGCTTGGGAACAAGTTGGCATGCTGAAGGGGAGATTGGAGAGGTTGGAAAAGAAGGTCCAGGAGGTGTCTCAATTTTCCCTGAGGGTCATGCACAGGTCGGCCACCAGTCTTTGCTTGCTGCAGAAGGACAAGTCCGCGGATGATGTTGAACATGATGTTGGTTTCAAGGAGTTGCTCGAGTTCCTCACGGCAGATTGGGCGACGACCATACATGATATGCCTGGCATGAAGGAAAAGAATTAGGCTGCTGGGCCTATTTGTTCTTGTTTATTTCTATGTCTTGTTGTTTGTTTTTTTGCTAAACTTGGTGGACCCCTGGTGGTCTTTGGACTTATTTGGATGGTTTCATGCTTGCATGTTGAACCTTGTTACCCTACAATTACTGTTACTTTTTTATTTTTTGATGATGTGTTGTGGGTGATGGCTTTCTCTCTGTTGTCACTGTGATGTTAGTGTGCTTTCGCTGGATGGCCTTTGTTGCCTTGTACTTAAGGGTCAACACCCTTGTTTTTTTTGCTTTTATTTCAAAACAATAATTTACATAGAAATATATACTATTTATTATACTTTTAAAAAAATCAAAAGAAACGAAAAGAAAATAAAATAAAGAATAGTAAAAAAAAAAAATTTAAATTATTAAAATCATTATGTAAGCTTTTTCAATTGGATAATAAAATATTCTTAAACAATTCTATAATAGAATTAAAAAACTCTTAAATAAATAAAATAACTCAATATTATTTATCTTAAAAAAATAGATAATGTAAAAAACCAAAACTGTACTACTGTTTTTTTTTTTTACTTTCTATTATTCTTACTTAAAATAATACAAATAAGATAAATCACCCATCTAGTTTATCATTATGTAAGTATTTTTTTTTTCTAATCCAAAAAAAAGTACAGCATTCATTAACCCTAAAATAGTATTTTATAATTTTAAACCCTAAGAACAAATTTATAATTTAAAATTTCAAAGATTCATTGGAATTTTAAACAAAATAATAATATTTAAAAACCTTAAAATTTGAAAAAACTAAAAAGCAACTATACAATTCATTCACGGACATGTACACTTTCTTTGATTTGAGTCTTAAATTCTTACAATTAATTCGGACAAAAAAGATTGGAGTGGAGAGAGGCTCACTTGCATGTTAGGGTTAGAGAAATTAGATTACTTCTGTTTTTTTAATGTGTATTTTTTTTATTAAGTTTTAAATGTTTACTGGGCGGGGTCTCCAGCCATTCCCAAGACAGTCATCAGTCTCATGGCCGCCCCCTATAGGACATCCCTTGCTCTACAAGGACGTCCTACCCTACAGGGGATTGGGAGCGGCATCAGGTGGAAGTCTCATGCCCACCTCCAAAATGACAGTTTTTCAGGGTTTGCTATAACAAAGTTCTGATTTTAAACCTGTCATTAATAACTACAACAAGAGTTCCTCCTTCCTAGATTGAAACCCTCATTATTTTCATTTGTTCTTCAATCATCTCTTACAATAATAGTAATACTTGTTCCGTTAGTTCTGATTTTGAACTTGATATTAAAAATTGCAGGAAACTGAAAATTGTTGAAAGCCCAGATCGTCCAGGTGTTTGAGTTTCAACTTCTTGTCACCACCACACCATACATTATTTTTGTTGATCATAAAATTTGACCATAGTAAGCTACATATGCATTTGCTAATCAATGAAGAGTAGGAAAAAGAGCAAAGTGTCACTCTTTTATGCACACTTCCTGATATCACTCATATTTCACTTGAAAAGCAGGTTATGGGATACCAAAATATTTCAAATAAAAGCAGAACTACAGGAACTAGCTACCATGGGAATAAAAACAGAGCTATGGGGACTAGCTATCATGGGAACCATGAAAATGAAGATGTAAATGACACTGGACTTGGGGCACGAAAATTGAGAACAAGATGTCATTTTGCACCTGATCCTAATTGTAAATCATGTAAAAGGAGGGCTGAATGGATTCATAGAAACTAGCTCTTACAAAGAAACATATGACCTGCAGGTGAGGCCTCGGTAGGAAAATGGATTAAAACAAATGGCTGAAGAATATTGAAAGTAAGAGGCACTTTGGAGCGGTTTGTGTGGCAGAAGAACTAATGAAGAGAATGCTCAAGTTAAAATGCTTCATATTCTCTTGCAATCATGATTTTTCAAATAAAAGTCAAGGGCTTCATATTGTATAAAGAATGTCTACAACAACAGGCAGCTTTTCTGAAATTCAAAATCTTGAACTGCCTGACTGCCAATAATATAGATATGGCATTACAGCGCTATCATCAAAATACGCAGGGAATAAACTTCATGGCCTCTTTAAAAAACCAAGGCCTATAGTGTATACTGAGCTACTTACAGAAACAGATCTGCTAAAAATGTCTTCCCTATCAAAATAGGTAAACAATATTAACTTCTTGCTAGACATTAAAGTCATTAATTTAAGATGAGCATCAACAATGCCAAGAACTGTGATGAATAATTCCAAAGCCAAAAAAATAATTAATTAAAATATCATAATTCTCCCCACCAGCAACAACAAAGGAAACTTCCCCCAACATGGCCATTGAAAAAAATTTGCATCTTAGATACCTGATTACCTGAAAATGAACAATACGAACAAATCCTAACTAAAAGATATTTCTGTGAAAATTGACACTTCAGCCACAGAGTGATGATGGAAATTGCAAATTATACATGTATTCTCCACTCGAGCAATAATATTGCTCATGTAAACTGCTCTTTTAAGCATTTTAGAAGATGTGATAACATCTCACTCTTCAATATTATCACTAGTCAGGCATTTTGTAGCAATGGAAAATCAAATTAATGGTAGGTTGAAGAAATACGGGCATTCCACTAAAAAATCATCAAATTGTGTTGGCACATTGGATGTCATTATTTATGGCATCTGAAATGCTGCGAACAGAGACACATTAGCAATAAATGCCTCCAAAATATTTTATCTTGCAGTCTTGGAGAACACAGCTTGCATATTATATACAACAACAAAAAAACTGTCAACTGTCAAGGTATGTTATTGGCCATCGAGGTGTCTAGTAGTTAGTTATTCACAGCACAGAGGCCCTTATCACCAAGTTTCCAGAAGAGACTAAGCAGCAATTCAGTTCAATCCTCTTGTTAAAATCTACCCCATTCACCAACCACTGATTTTTCTTCAATCTTGATTTATACAAACTAATGATACATGATACTTTACAATTCAATACCTAAAGAGAAGTAGTATTTTCCACTATACAAATACCCTTGAATCATTTACAGTAGGTGCTTTGATGCCACCCATAAGATAAATCCATCAGAAAACCACTCCCTGTTACCTTCAGTTCACTGGTAAGGTAATATAGAAGCAAGAGGGGAGATACTTGTGGAGGAATCACTAGAAGATGGAATATACAAGGTTCGACTGAAAGAACTAGTATTTTGCATTGATGTATTGCGCACGCTGGGCATAGAAAAAGTGGAATAGCTAGAAATAAATGATCCTGCTATATGTAAAGAAGTTTGATGTGAATATAGTGAGTGAAGAGATGAGTGTCTGGATGCATTTCTAATATTAATAGGATTTCCCTCCAGAAATGGGAGGGAGCTAAATGATTGTGGTGCATTTAAAGAGACACTATGAACAGAGGATAAAGCATATAAGGGCACAGAAGACGAAGAGATATGCTCATTTGGAGATCCCTGAAATGATGAAACATAGGAAGAAATTAAGGGAGATGAAGATAGAAGCGGGGTGTGTTCTGAGGCTGGAGGCTGTCTAATACTGGCCTTAATATCACGCTTGCATACAGGGCAAAAGGTCCTCCACCTGGTGAGCCAAGAGTCTATGCAGACTACATGAAATTCTGCCATCAAAATGAGACCCAGCCAATAAGCTCACTCAATCTTAGATTACAGATGAATCTTAACAAAGATCATTTAGTTTTTGGAATATATTATTAATTAATAAGCTTTAACAATGCACCTTTGAAATCAAACAATCACTTAAATAAATTTGAAAATAAATGTCGGTTTCCATATCAAGTGAAGGAAAACCTCTTATTTGTGAATCTACAGGAAAGGTTAGAAGAAAAAACTTACTATGACAACATGGCAGAACCCGAAGTTTCTCTCCTGTTATGTAGTCTTCAAGACACACAGCACACGTCTCTGATGTGCAGTTGTCATCAACAACGGAAGTAAATATAAGACTCGGTAAAGCTTTTACTTCTCGAGAACTCATAATATGGTGCTGAGGTCGACGCCTTCGACGGCGTAACCGGTAACTCCTTAAACAGACACAAATTGCAAGCACTGCAGATAAGGCAAGTAGCGAGATAAAAGCAATTAATATCACCGTCCATGCTGTATCCTCTCTCGAAGGGATTATACAGCATTCAATATTTTTGTTTCCACTATACTTTAGAAGCATTTGACCTGATACTTTTGAAATAAATACGGCGTGTATTGTGATACCTCCAGAGATCCCGCCCACTGCATACAAAAGAGTATAAGTATCACAAGAGCAGTTAGAAGTTAAGGACTCTGAACAAAATAAAATTACACCAACGCATTTATGACATATAAATAGTTCTAAAGTTGTATACTACACTTGTATGCCATTTCACTAGGCCAGTCTTTTGACGGAATGTATGCCTCTCTCTCATTCCACAAAGTTTTCATTGTGTTTTAACAAAATATTCAACCATTGCAGCACTTGGAAACAGGCACATACAGCGTCAAGATTGAAAGAGAAGAGACTACTGAGAAGAAAAACAGAAAAATAAAATCCATGAGAAGAACACTTAAAAAGAGAATAACAGTATTTGTATTAAACTTCTCAGACAATAGTTTGGAAATTTTCAGTATCTGAAACTCAGCAAAGCATATTAAACTTCCAAAGAAACTGAGTCAATGTGCATGGAAGTACATGAATGAAAATAATAAAAATGACCTAACCAAAAGGATTGTTACCCACAAATCTCCAAGAAATCTTACAAACTTACCTAGACCTTGATAGTCTGCTGTTGAGTTTCATAATAGTTACACTTCATTTCACCACTTTCAACAAGTTGAAAAAACATAGTGATGAAGCACCTCCACATGCTTTTTTTGTGCGTGATATACTGGATTTTTTACCAATTTCAACATTTTTATTATCATAGTCGAATTGTTATATGTGATAGTTTCACCTGTAAATCACCAAGCAATCTCCGCATGAATATAATTTCATACATACAGCTAACCTAGAAGAATGTCACACACATATTGTAGCATAGAGTCAACATAAAACAGAAAATAATGGAACACAAATAGTCTTATCTATTAATCTCACATAGGATGTATAACCCTGGCCATGACGTGAACCAATGGAAATCCATATCAGTATCATGATGTCTGATCTATCTGTATCAAAACATAGGAGTCAAAGGAGAACAAGTATGATGGTTGCGACCAACCATCTATGTCTGGAACAATCCATTTAAAAATGAATTGATCTTACTCATAGTACAACTCTTTTATTGTTCTTTATTATATCTTTTATTCTAGGTACAATGTAAATCTCCTGCATCTATCCCCCCTTCTAAACTGTGTCATCCTTGATAACTACCATGGGCAATGTGCTATACATTGACAGGAATGCTACTGCTCCAAAAAGTCACCATCTCGGAGTATGGAACTGCTGTCGGTTCATATTTGTGGATAATCCAATCCCATCTTTTCAGATTTCTAGATCATTGGTTGTAGGCAATTCTTCAGATGCTCTTAGCCTTAATTTTATCATCCCCACAAGGCACTAGTGTGTTATGTTCCTTCGTTCATATTATAATGAACCCAATTAGATATGAGTTTGGAATACCTTGGGGTCTTAAATTCAAGGCCTGCCTTATGATGTGGTATATTTGTGTAGGTTTGCCTTCTAGGGGACTCCTAGTTGTCTCCAAGATGTATAATTCTTATACGTATACATCTTTTTATAACTAATTTTTCAAGTACTATATGTATTTCAGCACCCTGCCACCGTCCCCCCACCATCCCCCCGCCGTCCCCAAACTTAGACCCCCCATCCCCGTGTCCCTGAAACACGTCCCCGTCCCCGAAACCCCATGGAACACTGGGCTAACATGAATGCAAGGAACTTGCAAATATGAACAAGAACCTGTAGAATATAATATGCAACAACAGAAATGGGAATATATTAATGTTTGTAGTACCACTTTTAAGGGAGCAATCCTCCAATAGAGCGGCAGCTCCAAATATAACATATTCAATAAACTTTGCACTTGCTTACTCATTACAATATATTGAGTCTAGATAAAGACTACTACCACCAACATGTGGGATAAATACAATAAATAGTGTCTGACTAAAGACAACTACTACTGCCTCATACATAAGCGATAAATACCTTTATTCTAATTTACCGTAAGGGGAGACTTGTAAAGAATGTGCACCCAAGGCAATCCTAACCAATACCTAATACATATATCATAATGGGCATTCATAACATTGCCTTCCCCTTCAAAAGAAATTTGATCTCAAAACTTGACATGAGGAACCTTGGATAGAATGCTAGTGGGCTCCCAGGCTCCCACATTGCATATTTAAGCTGCATTCCTTTCCATTGCACCAAAATATCCTCAATAGCACAATTGTGAAGTACCTTCGCACACTTCTCTAAGATTACCTTCAGTTCCAAAAGGATCCCTCATTTAATGCTGAAAGTTTTGTCGGCACCCATGTGGCTTGCCCAATAACTCTCTTGGGCCAAGAGACCTGAAAAACCAGGTGCATGTTTGAAGAGAAAGGGATTGTAAACTTACATGCCACTTCCCATATGCATTCACCACTTGATAAGGGCCATTTTTATTTTATACCCACCTTATTGCACAGGGAGAACTACTTGTAAGGCTATAGTTACAAAAAGACCCAATCACCAACTTCAAAACTATGCCAGGTCAATATTGATCCACATGTTGCTTCATACAGTTCTACACCTGCAACAAATTTTCCTTAAGGATCCTAGGAACCTTATGACCACCTTATTGCATAAGGACTACTTGTAAGGTTGTCATCACAAAAAGACCAAATGCCAACTTTAAAACTACACTTGGCCCTCTGCTGATCCACCCACCACATCATACAATTATACACCTGTGCAACTTATGAAGAAACATAAGAATTGTCTCCTATTGGGAAAGAGCCCTATAGATAGTTGAGACCCTAGAATAAATTGGAACATAAGAAGCCAAAGATGGGGACTCACCATAGAAAGCCTTGTATGGGGTCATCTTCAAAGCATTGTGATAATGAAATATGCTAACCAATTTTTTTGCCACAGTTTTACACAATCACCAACACTTGGCCAACTTGATTAGCGTTAGCGCCAAAACCAAAACACTACCAAAGCAACTCTAACCAAGAATGCGGCCTAAAACCACTTAAGGAAGAGGGGCGGGCATATGGTCAGAGGATCCCTAGGATCCAAACTTGATACAAAAAGAGAATACAACTGAAAACTGAAATTAAACTCAACGTCAAGAATGTGCACTCAAGATCCCAATGAGGGCGAGGTGCTAACATATGACGGAGTAATTATTATAAACTAAAATAATTAGGCGGATAACCAGCCATAGAAACTCATACTAACTAATTCTTCCGCTGCGGCGGGTATCCACTTAGAAGTGGGGATTCACCACTTGATAGTGGGTACAAAGAGAGATACAATTTCAATTCTCCACACTGGCGGTAAACCATCCAGGGGTAATTAATGTTTGCATAGAAAATTACAAGTAATTGCAGCCAAAACAAACTGGTTGGATTAGTACTACTAATGCTCAACCTTATAATCATGAATTCTGCAAATTACCAGTTTTACAATGATTGCAAACAATTCTAATATGTAAAGAAGAATTCTCTCAATGTTTCAACACTCAAATTTTGGAAACTGAAAGCTAAAACTGAACTTAAAACAATCTGATTACAAAAACCAGCAAACTGAAAGTGTAAACCAGCAAATGTGAAACCAATAAAATGTTCATAACTCATTCAATATACCTCCGAATTGAGTGATGTCTTTTGCAAAAGCCTTCTAGGAGGTAGGCGCCCAAAATCAGATCACAAAACAGCATCAAAACTCAATATATAATTCTTGCACGAATCCCAAGGCTCTCAAGAATGGTACAACCCTCCTTGAGGGGCGATTTTGACATATAAAATCAGCAACTCAAAACTAAAATCTACAAACTTGTGGAAGGGGTCGCCCAAGGCATAGAATTCATTTGATCAAACACCCATCACCAAATAAAAATCACCATGAGAGCTGCAAGTGAAATTGACTTTCAGCCACGACTGTATCAACAACTTCAAAACTGGACATATCATCAAAACTTCAATTATGAGGCTCAATCTGCTAGTCTGAATGAGAAGCAGCAATAGAAACCATTTAGGTGTTGTCTCTCAAACACAAAATTGATTGGAATCTAGGAGGTAAGCATCCCTCAAAGAAATAAACACTGTGTCATTTCGACAGCATAACTTTAGCATAAATTCATGGATGCCAAATGCTGGAGCAATCCTCATATTTTATAGAGAAGAAGAAAACTCATCAACTTCCCTTCAAGGCACGCCAAAAGCCACTGAAGAAACTTTTCAAATTTCCAAAATTCATAAATCCTCAAGATGGCGTCCCACTTCAAGGCAACACAAACTTTATTTAAAAAAATATTAATCTCCTTCATGAAGGCGTACCCTCAAAGACCCACTTTTAAAAACAACTTAAAGTGATTTCACTAGGCCAAAGGGTCAACTGGAAAATAGAACATTAATTGCCTTGTATTTAAAAACATGCCAACAAATACTGCATATTGAAGCCTGCATCAAAAATACCAACTGCTCCAACAAGAAAAGAACACACTGAAGCACTGCCAACAGAACCACTGCTAAAAATAGTATTTACTATAAATAGTAAACACCCAGAAAATGCCTCAAACCTCCAAGCAAGGAAACCCTAATTTTACCTCAACGAGCCTACGAGCCTCCGGAATAGGCTGAAGAGTAACTGAGTTGATCACTGATGAGAAGGGGACATTACAGATAAGTTGCATTGTACCACCATTCCACTAATAACAACCATTAGGCCCATTGCCCTTGCTAATGTAATACAAAACATCTCAAGTTTCTAAGCATGTGTTAACAACCTCTATTTGGCCATCAATCTGAGGATGATAGGTTGTACTTGTGTTTAACTGAGTGCCCTACAACTTGAATAAATCCTACTAGAATTTTCTCATTAAGGCAAGACCACAATCACTTACAATTAAGGGTGGCAATCTGATTGAATACTATGTCCAAGAGGTGTTGTGCCACAACAACTATTTTGTAAGGGTGGGCTATGGCACAAAATGAGCATCATTTGTCAAATGGTCAACAATCACCAAAATGAGTTGTTTACCACCAAACCTAGGAAGCCCCACAATAAAATCCAAGTAGATATCTACCAAAGCCATGTCTAGAACAGGAAGCAGTTGTAGCGATCCTAGTAGTTTGATTGTTTCCCCTTTGTTGTGTTGATGCACTTCACACTCAACCACAAAATATTTGACATCCTACTTAAGTCTATCCTCGAAGAAATTTCGCTTGACTTGCTCATAAGTTGAATGAAGTTCCATGAGTAACTAAAGTTTGAGTTGGGAGTTGTTACATAGATAAATATAGCCATTGTATTTCAGCACTCATCCTAGCCACATAATCCTTATCACTAACTAAGGATCTTGTTCCAACTGTTGAATAATATTCAAATTGGTGTCGACTTCTCATTCTAAATAAATAGCCTCCATCCAAGTGGGTACAAGAACTAAGATAGAGAATAATAAACCATCCTCTTCATACTTACAAGAAAGTACAACAACCACCACACTTTCATTGTCCTTTTAATAAACAACCTCATAATTAAAACCTAGCATCTTAGTCACCCACTTATGTTGTTCAGGGGAGTACACCCTTTGCTACAAGAAATATTTAAGGTTGTTATGCTTGGTTTTGATTTGGAATTTCTACCCCAACAATAAAGACATCATCGTTGAATAGCATGTAGAATAGCCATCATCTCTTTTTCATAAGTGGATTTAGCTAAATTTCACCTTGTCAATTGCTTGCTAATGAAAGCAAGTAGCTAACCATCTGGCATCAAGACAACAACCATACCTATCCCAAAGGCATCACAACTCTTAAGACAAATGATTTTGGAAAAAAGGCATTGACGAAACTAGGATGGAACACATGGTGGCTTTGAGGGCACAGACGGCCTTTTCTACTTCCTCATTCCATACAAAGGAATTGTTTTTGAGCACTTTTGTGAGTTTTGAAATTTACAATAATTCCCAACAAACTTCCAATGATATCCTATCAAGCCAGAGAAACCTCTAAGACTTTGTAATGTCACCATTTTCGGTCACGTTAGCATTGTAATTAGCTTTGACTTTCTAGATGACCATCAATCATGCCAGAGGGGATGCTTGATGTTCTCGATGAGCTCATGTGTATTTTGGCACCTTC